>JAOXOE010031872.1:244-11542 GCA_028565055.1 Phoeniculus purpureus
CCCCCCCCCCCCCCCCCCCCCCCCCCCCCCCCCCCCCCCCCCCCCCCCCCCCCCCCCCCCCAAGAAGAAAACCCCAACGACCAAAAGCTTTGCCTGAACTCACGTGAGTTTATTGATTTTGCTTATTTGTCTTGGGGTCGGAGCAGAGCACTGCCTGAGACCCCGCTCCGTGCGAGGGACCCCGCTCCGTGCTCCTGTCCGTACGAGTGACCCTGTCTGTGCAAGGGTGCTCATCTGTGCGAGGGACCCCGTCTGTGTGAGGGTCCCACCTACAAAACCTAAAACCACACCTGAGCAGAGAGCCCAGAGCACCAGTCCAGGAGCTGGTCAGGTCCCGAGTTTGTAGGCAACAAAAGGTTAACGAGGTTGGCCAAGCCATTTGACAGCGGAGCTGGAGCCGGTGCAGGCAGGTGTGCTGTGCTGGAAATGGCGCAACAGCGGCTGCTGAAGCTCTACAGAAGCTTCCCCGTTTATTTGTAAAGAATCCTGCGAGGCTGTTCGTGGAAGATACTGAAAACATTCAGCGAGTCTCTGCTTTTTGCAAACAGATGCTTTCTGCTGCCACTTCTGCTTCCTCACTGCCCATCACTGTGTGGTCTCTCAGATGGTGACTTGTACCTGCAGGGCTGTGAAACTATCTGGAAAGTTTGGTTCTGCACAGCAGTTAAAAAAGAGGCCCTAGAGAGCAACTTGAGATACACAAATCTAATTTATAAACCCTTGGGAGCTTTGAACTGAGACTAGCAATGCCCCTTTACATACTGCTGCTGCTCTGTAATGCAAGGGGAGAGCTGACAATTGTATGGTGGGCATCTCCCAGCCAAGCAGGTGTTCCACCAGGAAGGGCGTCTCCTATCCAGCCTTGATTGAAGAGAAAGTTCTCTGAATCTCAAAATGTAACCTCTGTCTGTCTATTTACTATAGGAAGCAGTAACTGACGCAGACATTAACTAGAGCTATGGCTGCTCAGCAGTTTGGGCTCTGGAGCTAAACCTTTCTGTTCTGGATGAGCACAGATTAGGTGGCAGTTAGGCTTTTCTCCACTTACCCTGTGCTATAGAGAGGCAGGATTTGTGGGGTACCTGTAGTACCCTTCCTTAGGCCAGGAGCTGATTGAATCAGGCAAGTCACAGAGCGTGTAAATTCACCATCAGCCCATCACTGCACAGCGTTGTCGCCACTTACTCGCTGGGATTAGTGTGCTGAGATAATTGGTGATGCTGAGTTCTTCCCCGGGTTATCGTAGTTGTGGGAGGCTCTATGTTTCTCTAGTAGTTACAACACAATTTACAACTCTCCTTACTCTGTGTTCCAGTTTTCTCTTTCACTTTATTGCTTCGTGTATTCTTTCAGCTTCTTCTTACAGACACAGTGCAAAAGCAGGTGCAGTTTGATCTTATTGCAGTGTCTCATCTGATCAGGACTACAAAACAAAACAGTGTGTGGCTGAATCCAATTTGATGTCCATCCTTGTCACACTGACTTCAGATGGAGATGTGTGTCTGTGAACCATGTATTTCCCTCAAAATCAGACTGAGGGTAACACTTTGAGCAGCAGCACAGGGGTCACCTGGCTTCTTCAATCCTGTTTTCATGACTGTTTGAAGAGCTTTTAAGAATTTCAGAGTGGCTTCTCCTGACCAGTACTTAGTGCCTATCAGTTCTGAGAATAGCACTTGGGGGCTCGCTGAGTACTTCTAAAGTGTTTCCTCTTGGTTCCTACAAGTGATTTGAGGACTTGCTGGTGTGTGATACTGAGCAGAAAGGACCAAACAGAAGTCACCTCTCAGCTCATCATCTGTCCTCCTCTCCTTACAGCTGTTTGGAACGATAGTCTGGGTTTTGGTAGCTGCTACCCGAGTTCCGCTACCGCTGCTGCAGGGATGGGTGATGTTTGTAGCAGTGACGGCGTGGTTCCTGTCCATCGTGTTCCTGTGTGTGTTCCTCTTCGGATATGCAAACAGAATCGCTGTCAACTGGAACCAGACAGTAAGATTTGGTTTCTGGTTTTTATTTATGGATTGTCTTTGTTTTATAAATTGAAGTACTGACCCTGGGTCATAATGCTTGTCCTTGGCTTTTGACTGGAAGTTTTTCAAAGAATTCAGAACTGGAAAAAGAAAGGGTAAGACCACAGGGATGAGGGAGAAAATTAAGGGGGCTGGAAGAGCCTGGCTTTTATACTGATTGAAGGATTCTGCCTGTACTCTGAGCACAGAAAATGCATCAGCAGCAAGAAGAGGACTGGTTTAACAAGGCATGATGACAAATTAGTTTAAACAGCCAGAAATAATTGTGGACTGGAGATTGGAAAATATTTTCTGGCTATTAGAGGCGTAGTAACAGCTGGTGAGCAAGCTGGGGTTAGAAAGACACATCTGACATTGTAAAGGAAGTGATGTGTTGGTGAATGCACTGCATTGTGTGGTTGTCTGAGATTAGACTGACTGGATTAAAGAACCCAAAGGCTCCTCTGGTTCCTAAGAAGAGCTTCTACTGGCTTTAGGGTCAGTTTTTTAAAGCTAGGGCAGCACTGGTGAGTGGCTGTTAGACCTTAGGTAGTCAAAGACAGCCCAACCTGGAGTAGGAAACAGCTCAGCATCTTTTTAGGTTCTCTTTCTTAGAGGAAGCCTGTTGAGGCAAGACTGTATCCTGCTCAGATTTTCTTCCTTGTGAAGACACCACCTGATCGTGGTTGTGAAGACATAAAGCAAGGAAGAGTGGCCGAAACCCCAGCAGGCTGTGCTGCCCTTCAGTGGGACCTGGACAGGCTGGAGAGCTTGGTAGGGAGACATTGAATGAACTATAACAATAGCAAGTGTAGGGTCTGGCATCTGGGCAAGAACAACCTCAGGTACCAGGATAGGGTGGGGACTGACATTTGGAGACCAGCGTAGGAGAAAGGGACATGAGGGTGCTGGTGGCCAGCAGGATGGCCAGGAGCCAGCAATGGGCCCTGATGGCCAAGAAGGCCAGTGGCATCCTGGGGTGGATTAGAAGGGGGATGGTTAGGAGATCGAGAGATGTGCTGCCCCTCTACTCTGCCCTAGTGAGACTGCATGTGGAAGAGTGTGTCCGGTTCTGGGACACTCAGTTGCAGAGGGACACAGAGCTGCTGGAGAGAGTCCAACGCAGAGTCACAAAGATGATGAAGGAAGTGGAACATCTCCCTGATGAGGAAAGGCTGAGGGAGCTGGGGCTCTGGAGCTTGGAAAAAAAAGAGACTGAGGGGTGACCCATGAATATTGATAAATATGGAAAGGTTGGGTGCCAGTAGGATTGAGCCAGGCTCTGCTCAGGGGCATCCAGTGATAGGACAAGGTGCAACGGGTGTGAGCTGTAAGAGAGGAGGTTCCACATCAATGTGAGAAGGAAATTTTTCCCAGTGAGGGTGACAGAGCCCTGGAAGGGGCTGCCCGGGAGAGTTGTGGAGTCTAATTGTTTCTTACGTTGAATTTTTCGTGCTTAGTTGAGGAGATGGTATCACTCTCTTAAATTACTGAAAGCGAGTAGCAAGAATCAGCAAAACTATGATCTGAATAGGAATCTTTAAAAAAAAAATTGTCTAAAAGGACCAGAATTTCTCCAATACTAAATCACAACTATTGGAAACTGCTGAGCACCTTCACCTTCCTCCTGTATGGCTTGATTTTCATATTGATGCTTTACTTGGTCACAGCTGGGATTGTTTGTCAGTGTCTGTGGTTGTTTATCTGGTGAGGTTCCTTCAGACAAAAGGTCTTCAAAGCAAATCACAGAGTTTCATAAGTTTGGGGGGGTCTAACTGATAGCTTTGGAGCCTGCTAAAGCCAACTATAGCACTTTGACAGAGAATGCGCATGAATATGGCATGAGCTTTCCAGCACAGCACAGGCAGTAATTAGCCTAATAATGAGTTGCAATTACAGAGACCTTTGCTGTGATTTATGCTCCAACATCCTCACAAGTTATGAAGCAACAAAGTCCTGAAGCAATTGCATGACTTTGGTAAATTAGTAGTGTGCAGGGTTTCATTGAAACTCTCTATCCATTTGCCATCCTGTGTCTTGAGGAGGAGTGGCTGGAGAGCTATCTGACAGAGAGGAATCTGGGGGCTCTAATCAATAGGCGACTCAACAGGAGCCAGCAGGGTACCCAGATGGCAAAGAAGGCAAATGGCATGCTGATCTGGATCAAAAATAGTGTGGCTGGCAGGAGCAGGGGGGTGGTTGTCCCTCTGTACTCAGCACTGGTGGGGCCTCACCTCGAGTACTGCGTCTAGTTTTGGGCAGCTCGATACAGGAGAGAGATCAGGGTGCTGGAGTGAGTGCAGAGGAGGGCAATGAGGCTGGTGATGGACCTGGAGAGTAAATCTTATGAGGAGAGATTGGAAGAGCTGGGACTCTCTGGTTGGAAGAAGAGGAGGCTGAGGGGAGACCGAATCGCTCTCTAGAACTATCTGAAAGGACATTGTGGAGAGGTCGGTGCTGGTCCCTTCTCACAAGCAGTTACACATAGAACAAGAGGTAAGGGGTTCAAAGTACAACGGGGGAGGGTTAGACTGGACATCAGGAAAAATCTTTTCATGGAGAGAGCGGTCAGGCACTGGAATGGGCTGCCCATGGTGTTGGTTGAGTCCCCATCCCTGGATGTGTTTAAAAGTCGCTTAGATGTGATGTTGGGGGATGTGTTTAGGGGTGAACTTGTAGAGTAGGGCTGATGGTTGGACTCGCTGATCCCAAGGGTCTTTTCCAACCAGAGTGATTCTGTGATCTATTTAATGGTTGCTGGCTGAGGGCTAAACCTCTTATAGACTGAAAATGCCCCACAGATGCTCAGAGGAGCTGTGTTAGTGGGCCTTACACATTGGCTGTGTAGGGCTGGTGGAGATTTGTACTCTTAGTTTTGCCCTGTTGCAAAAGATAGATTAATGAGGAGCTTTTTGTGTGAGGGCTGCTGCATGGCTCTAGAGAAGCTGCAGCTGTGGGGCTCTGTACCTTAAGATAAAAGCTGCCATGACTAATTCAACAAGAGTGACATTACATTAATGCAGAGTGAATTGGTTTAGCTCTGCCATGGTAGCTGAAGAGGATGAGAGAGCAGGGCCTGAAGCTGCCACAGAAGGGTGAGGTTGGATGTTAGGAAGCCCTTCTTCACAGAAAGGGTGATCAGAGCCTGGAATAGACTGCCCAGGGCAGTGGTGGAGTCCCCATCCCTGGAGGTGTTGAAGGCCAGCCTGGCAGTGGCCCTTAGTGCCCTGGTCTGGCTGATGTGGTGATGTTAGGTCCTGGGCTGAGCTGGGTGAGCTCAGGGGGCTTTTCTGGCCTCAATCATTCTGGGATTCTGTGAAATCCAGCCCCTTCCAGCTGTCAATTGAAATAACCAGGTCAGTTGACTATTATGTTCAGGTATGTTCGGTAATTTGTTGGCACTGAACTCTGTAGCAGCACTTGACAAGGTTTTTGTACTTTCTCTTGCAAATGATTATACTAGTAAGTATAGTCTGTGTTTCTAATAAAAAGGAAAGATGTCCCTGTTGGGTTTAGGTTGGCTTGTGCTCAGGTAAATACGTGGGGTTTGCTGATTAATGAATTAAATTTCCAGTAGAACTCAGAAGGAACACAGCTTTAGATTAGCTTGAAAGTGGGAAGAGTTGTGGCTGAGTTGTATTGGACCACTATAGCCTCATGCAGAGATTAATGAACAAATGTGGTGTAAGACTCCTGGGGTTTAAATGTGCAGAACAGCAGGGGATTCTGACAGCCCAGTGTTTGCTGATTCCTTATGTTGTAAGTAGCTCCACTGAAACTAGTACAGACACTCCAAAAAGATGATGCTGCACAGTGGGAAGATGGGGAAAGCGTGGACCTCACGGAGTGACATCAGACTAAACATTGCTGTGTTAAACCAGGCGGCATGACAAGTGCTGTCCTTCCCAGCACACTCACTGATAGAATCATAGAATGGTTCGAGTTGGAAGGGACCTCCAAAGGTCTTTTAGTCATAGAATCATCGCAGCTGGAAAGGACCTCCAGGATCATCATGCTCAGCCTTCATCTCGATATCTTCCTAACCTCTAGACCATGGCCTTGAGTGCTCTAGCTGTTTGGTTTTTAGACACCTCAAGGGATGGGGACTACCTGGGTAGCCTGTTCCAGTGCCCAATTACTCTCTCAGGAAAGAACCTCCAGGGATGGGGCCTCCACCATCTCTTTAAGTAGCCTGTTCCAGGGATCCCCCACCCTCAGACTGAGAAATCGTTTTGTGAGCTAACATATTGTGTAGCTCTGGTAGTGGCTTACACAGATTTTGTGGTCATACCAGTGTGAGGAGTGTAGAGTAGACACCCTGCTAACAATTGATTAAAAACCAAACCCAACCCTCTCTTGGAAGATCTCGGGGTTTCTGGTCACAGAAACCATAACCATGTGAAGGTGAAACATTCCTGCTGCTGCACAGCTTTACTGTGCTGCCAGGAGAAGGGAATTAAAAGGTTTGGCAGGAGAATGGGGGAGAGGAAAGTTTGCCTTCTGAAAATACCTCTCCTGTATGCAGTCAGCACTGTCTTCCTTGTGGAGCTGTTTGTACTCCTTCATGAACAGCAGCGCCAAAAGCCTTCAGCTGGTGACACTGATACAGCTCCACACCAGGTATTCAGCACTGAAAAGATGTGAAAGGGGTGTGTGCCTGCCTCTGTGTGTGCCTGCCTCAGACACCCCCAGGGATGGAGCATCCACAGCTGCCTGGGGCAGCCTGTTCCAGTGCCAAATTCCTGTATGTAGGATAGAGCTCACTCAGAAAGAGTTGAGGAAGTGCCTGAGTTCTTTGATTCACACAGTTGAAGTTTACTTCCTGATAGAAAGCTGAGATGTTCACAGATGTGTGGAGAGGGCACTTCTGGGGTTGGGTTATGGGTGAGGAAGGCTTTGAGGGAGCATGTATTGGCCGGTACTTGCCTTCTCTTTATCCAGGCTGTGTGAAGGGGAAGTTCTGCAAGCTTTAACAGCGTTAAAGTGATCTAAAAGGTCATCATCTGTACAAATAGAGGAACACGTGCCTCTTAATTTGAAAGAATAGAGGGTTTGCAGGGAGGGAGAATTGCTCTTTATCAGTAATTATGTCAGTGAGCTGCTTATGATCGCAGGCAGCTGCGAAAACTTGTCCCAGTTAAGCTCTGGACGGGTCTCACGGCGCTTATCTACAGTTCCTGTTATCAGCGCTCCTTTCGTGTTTCAGTGTTGGGTTTTGCTTGTCCTGAGACTAGAAGACCTGTGCGGGTGCTGCAGCCCAGACTGAGCCTGCTGTTTGCTTTTCAGGATTTCCTTTTCCATGGGGCTACTTTTGTCTTTTATTTCGGAGCTTTTCTACTGCAAGCGGCAACGACGTCACTGCATCACTTTCCCCGCAAGTTCAATTGCACCACACAAGAGAGGATTCTAGCTGATCACGAGTATAACATCAGCATCGCAGCCTCGGTACGTATTTTGTGTGTTTGTCTCTGGGGCCCTGCTCCCGCTCTACAGCTACCTGAACGAGCGTGTAGTCAGGTGTGGGTTGGGCTCTTCTCCTAGGCAGCCAGTGCCAGGATGAGAGGGCAGGGCCTGGAGCTGCCACAGAAGGGTTAGGTTGGATGTTAGGAAGCCCTTCCTCACAGAAAGGGTGATCAGACCCTGGAATGGACTGCCCAGGGCAGTGGTGGAGGCTGTTGAAGGCCAGCCTGGCTGTGGCCCTTAGTGCCCTGGTCTGGCTGATGTGGTGATGTTAAGTCCTGGGCTGAGCTGGGTGAGCTCAGGGGGCTTTACCAGCCTCAGTCATTCTGGGATTCTGTGAAATCCAGCCCCTTCCAGCTGTCAGTTGAAATAACCAGATCATTTGGCCGCTGTTTTCAGGTACCCAAACATTCAGTGATTTGTTGGCGCCGAACTCTGTAGCAGCACTTGACACGGTTTTTGTGCTTTCCCTTGCAAATGATTATTAGAAACACAGACTATATTTATTAGTATAAAACAGAAAGATGTCCCTGTTGGGTTTAGGTTGGCTTGTACTCAGGTAAATACGTGGGGTTTGCTGATTAATGAATTAAATTTCCAGCAGAATTGGAAGGAATGTGGCATTAGATTAGCTTGGAAGTGGGAGGACTTGTGGCTTAGCCTCAACCATTCTGTGATTCTGTAATCCCTTGTAGCCAGCCATTGAACTTGGGAACTCAGCAACAGGCTGGAAGAGAAAGAGAAGCTCTGAGTGAAAGGGTTGTCTTTGAGAGCAGCAAATAGTGTCTAACAGTGACATGCAGAGAACAGCGGGTCTAGCTAACACGATGGGTGCTCACTGTAGTGCTTTAAAAACATTATCACTACAGCTCCTAATTCTTGGTTGAGGTACTTTGTGAAGGGATGCTGGTAAACAGAGTAGACAAAAAGGCTAATGTCTGAGCTTTCATCAAGGCATCAAGGTTCCAGCGCTTTTATTGACAGCCTAAGCTCAGAGGGCCTTTTTCTTGCTGCAGTTCCATCATGACTGAATCACTGTATCTGGGGTGATGTGGGTGTGCACAGCTTGTGTCACAACACACACCAGGCTCTGGCTTTCTCCCTGGCTGTGCTCCTGACAGACAAGCAGAGTTGTGACAACAGGCTTCACTGAAATAACTGAGACTCCTGCTTTGGTTCTGTCTTTTGGGGGTTTTGTTGTTGGTTAGGTTGTTATAATGTCGTAGAATTTGTGTGCTCTAAGAGAAGTAGCAGCAATCCATCATCATTAGCTCTGGGCAGTGTGAGAAAGGACTGTGTTATTTCTTCCTATACATTGAGGTTTGCTGGGGCATGACCTTCCCTTCAAATCTGTTCAGTTGTTGAGCAGTAGGAACTTCTCAGGAAGTTGTCCCTGGTGGTGGCTATCTGGCAAAGGAAGCAGCGTTTGAAGCCCTTCTAGCGGGGCCAGAGAAGGGCAATGAGGCTGGGGAGATGTCTGGCAAACAGGCCCTATGGAGAGAGGCTGAGGCAATGGGGGTTATTTAGTCTGGAGGAGAGGAGGCTGAAAGGAGACCCTATTGCTCTCTACAACTACCTCAAAGAAGGTTGTAGCGAGGCTGGTGCTGCTCTCTTCTTACAAATTACTAATGATAGGATGGGGGGAAATGGCCTCAAGCTGCATCAGGGGAAGCTTAGATTGGATCTTAGGAAGAAGCTCTTTCCTGAGAGAGTGGTTGGGTGCTGCAACAGGCTGCCCAGGTAGGTGCTGGAGTCCCCATCCCTGGAGATGTGTAAAAAACGAGTAGCTAGAGCACTTCAGGCCATGTTCTAGGGGTTAGGGAGATACCGGGATGAAGGTTGGGCTTGATGATTCTGGAGGTCCTTTCCAGCCAGGACGATGCTATGGTTCTTGTATTTCTGCAAGTGACAGAGTTCTGTTTCAAGGGGTTCTTAGTTGTTTGCTAGTGAAGAGATTCATCTGGAAACAAATCTGAGATGGATGTTTGACCAGTGTTGATAAGATAAACCAGAAATACCCAGTATCTGTACACACTAGTGTTTTGTACAGTAACTTACACAGACATTCTGCTCCATATTCTATTTCAAATGGATCTGAGGGTTCTAATTGACAGGTGGCTGAATATGAGCCAGCAGGGTGCCCAGGTGGCCTGGAAGGCCAATGGCATCCTGGCCTGGGTTGGAAACTGTGTCCAGCAGGAGTCAGGAGGTGATAGTCCCCCTGTACTCAGCACTGGTGAGGCTGCACCTTGAGGACTGGGTCCAGTTTTGAGCACCTCAGTACAAGGGGGAGACATCGAAGTGCTGGAGCGAGTGCCCAGGAAGTCAACAAAGCTATGGGAGGGCCTGAAGAATGGATCTTCTGACTTGAGATTGGGAGAGTTGGGGCTGTTTGAGGAAGAGGCATCAAGGAGGCCTCATCGCCCGCTACCACTATCTGTGAGGACATTGTAGAGATGTTGATGCTGGTCTCTTCTCACAGGGAATTAGTGACAGAATCAGAGGGAAGGGCTTCAAGCTTCAACAGAGGAGGGTTAGACTGGACATTCTTCACTGGAAGAAATTCTTCATGGAGACAGTGGTCGGGCACTGGAATGGGCTGCCCAGGGTGTTGGTTGTATTGCCATCCGTGGTTGTGTTTAAAAGTTGCGTAGATGTAGTGTTGGGGGGGTCTGGTTTAGGGATGATCTTGTAGAGTAGTGTTGTTGGTTGGACTCGATGATTCCAAGGGTCTTTTCCAACCTGAATGATTCCGTGATTCTATGATGCAAAATGTCTTAGACAAGTTGAAGCACTTGCATGGGGTCATGACAGAGAAGCTCATGAGAAAGCATCAGAGACTCCCAAACCCGCATTTACCTTGAGCATGTTGGTTGGGGGCAGTAGCATTTGAATCACTGGTGATCCTGTGTTTGTTCAGAATAGAAAAACCATTGCAGAACAATACAGTGTGTGATTCATCTTCTTTCTTCTTTTCTTTTCCTCCCTGCTGCTCCTCTAGATTTTTGCCTTCGCAACAGCAGTTTGTTACGGGTGCAGCACAGCCCTGGCGTTAAGGAGGTGGAGGCTATAGCAGCTGAAGACATGTCAACGCCTGACTGTTCCACTTCAGAGCAGATTAAGTGCTACCGGTCTGGTTTACTATCATCTACTTCCAAAAGGACCTGTTGTGTTTTTTGTTTTGCTTACAATCTGTTGTAGGTGTTGAAATATCCCCTAATCAGGATTTTTTTTTTTTAACAAAAAGCAGGTTTCCACCTCTTCCCTTGCTACTTTTTACGTGTATTGTGCACTTATAGTAAAGCACTCATCGTATGGGATTGCGGAGTTCAGGGATAAACAGATGTCGTCGGCAGATCGCAGAATTCCAGGGCTAATTCAGAAGAGGAGGAAAATGGAAGCTAAGCCAACATGTTACTTGTATGATTACCTAAAATGCTCTGCCTTCCCAAGTCCTTGGGTGTTTTGCAGCCTCTGTGTTCCACACAGGTAGAGCCTCCAGATTCCCATGGGGTTTTCTGTGTGCTGCTCCTAGCACCCAGGCTGACTTGGTGGCACTCACATAGTGTAGATGTCTGTATGCACTGTCACCGCTGATGTACAGAGAGAACACTCTGCACATCCATCCAGTGAAATCTTTTATAGCTGCATCTAGCTATAAAATCACAGAATCACAGAATGTTAGGGATTGGAAGGGACTTCGAAAGATCATCCAGTCCAATCCCCCTGCCAGAGCAGGATCCCGCAGATCCAGTTGCACAGGAACATGGCCAGGTGGGTTTTAAATGTCTCCAGAGAAGGAGACTCCACAACCCCTCTGGGCAGCCCC
>JAOXOE010031873.1:0-11542 GCA_028565055.1 Phoeniculus purpureus
AGCAGTTAGATACTAGGATAAAGGTTGGACTCGATGACCCTGGAGGTCCTTTCCAGCCATGATGATTCTGTGATTATGTGAAAGTATTGCTTTGTGACAGTGAAGATGAATTACTGGCAGACATGAAAACATCTAACAAAATAATTGATTGAGGGGGGCTACACTCCTGTTCACTGGGAACTGAGAGCTCCATGTCTTTCCTTGGCAGATGACGCTTTCCAACAGAGGTAAATATAACACTTTTTTCCACTAGTATGATAAATCAGTGTCCTAGGATAAAAGAAGCAAATCCTGAAAAGTAAAGGAGGAGTAGATTTTTTTTTATATTACAAATCTTCAGGAGATTTGTAATATAAAGCTCCTCCAAGTTGCTAATTTCCTGGCCATACAATTTAAATTGGAGAAGATGGGAAAGGGACAGCACTTTTCATTATTAGTGCTGAAGATAAACCATTGCACAAGGGCTTATTTAGAGCACAAAACTTAAGACTAGGAAGGGTTTCAGACTATAATCTTCCTTAGAGACTTGTACTGATGAACTGAATGCTTCCGGTCTCAGCTTTTATGTCCTGGACATATTGCACAACCACAGAGTAATGTAGGCTGGAGCTGCCAGGATGTCACCTGATTCAGCCTCCCATTCAGAATAGATAATTTCCATGTTAGACAGATACTCTAGAATTCTGTTCTCATGTCCGACCAGTGGAAGCGATCACATGGACTGAAGTGCCGCATAGACTAAGCAACCTATTAAGTTTCTGAAGGACTTTCTACTGGAAGATGCCGTGGGAACCAAAGACACTTTCTTTGTCTTAACATGTCCTGACACGTCCCAAGAGAAGGAATGCCAGGAATCTGCATTTGGCTTCCTCTTGTAGAAAGGACAATACTAGAAACTAGCAACCAACTTCCTCTTGCAGAGAGGATGGTACCAGAAATTAGCATTTGGCTTAGGATGTCAGGGAAAATATATCAGCAATCCAAAATACTCCTAGCTGCATCTTGTTGATTTCCCAACCCTCCTCTGGTGGTGCACAAACACCTTGTCCTAATCACCTGGACTTAACCTTTCTGAAACAGGGGCCACAAAGGTGGGACATGGACGAAGACGAAAGTGGCCCTACAGATCCCTGATTTTCAGAGATGTCCCCCACTGCACTAAGAGGACACATGAGATGTTGTGGAAAATGTACTTGGGACTCCAGGGAAAAAGGAAGAGACAACAGATACAAAACTCTTGCAGTGATAATCTAATTCTAACCTTTTCTTATCTATCTGTTGTCTTCCTTTCTCTTTCTCTCTCCTTTCTTATACACTACTGTTAAATAAACCTACTTGGACATATTTTTGCCCCAGTTAGGCTCTGCTATCGATTTATTGCACCGTGTTTCTGAGTGTGTTTGCACCACTCCGTGCGTTCAAAGATAACTTTTTATGATTGAACTTCCCACAAATCCACATCCAAACCAGACTGCAACAGAAGCAACCTAGAAAATTTAATCATACAATCCTGAATCATAGAATGGTTTGGATTAGAAGGGACCAAAATGTTACCTAGCTCCAAACCCTCTCTTGTGGGCAGACAGACCTTCCACTAGATCAACTTGCACAAAACCCCATCCAACTTGACAGAAAATCCATTTTCTAGAGAGAGGAACTGAGGCAATATTTGAATGTGGTTCATCTTTTTAGTGTGCTACGTATGTCCCCATAGATTTGTGGTCAAAATATAAGGCATAGATGGGGATTTTACTGACCTGGCTATTCTCTGGGAACTGCTCTTCCAGTTGAACTGTTTTTATGATTAGTTGACTAATTAGAAGTCATCTAGCTGAATCTCAGTTTTAAATTCATGTTGCTTTGTAGCTGTGAAAAAGAATTGTCTCTGGTACCATCACAGTGAGGCTGTACATAAATGTCTTTCAAGGGCTCTTTGTCTGCATATTTATTTCATTTATACTTATTGAAACTCAACAAAACAAAAGAGATTGTCTGATATTCAAATGTGCTCCTTAAGCACAGGTATTGTGGCTTAATTTTCTTTTACACCAGATACAAGCAGTCAGTATATTTGGGTTTCTGTAATAACTGATATAGAATATTATTGTAGAGCTGGACTAGAACGAGCTGCCAAGAGGGATTTGTGGAGCCTCCTTCTCTGGAGACATTTAAAACCCACCTGGACGTGTTCCTGTGCAACTTGGTCTAGGTGATCCTGCTGTGGCAGGGAGATTGGAGTGGATGATCCTTCAAGGTCCATTCGACTCCCTAATGTTCTATGATTCTGTGGCATTACAGCAGTAACATGTCACTTACAAGCTGATACTTCAAATGAGAACATCTGATCAGTATCTTTTTCCCAATTTTTTGGTAGTGAATATTCTAAACATTCTAAATGCCATCTTGCATATGAACAGCAACGTTCTGAATCATTTAAAATCTGGAAACTGAACAATAAGAATGTTAATTAGTGCCACATCCTAAGTAGTTGGGCAGGACTCGTCACACGTCCTTACGGCCTCTTATAATCTGAGTTGCTTGGAACTGAGAGTTCAATTTGTATTAATGAGGGAAATCATTCTTCATGCTGTACATCAAGATGATAAAATGTGTATTCATTGACTAGACTATAGGTGGGAACAAAATGAATTCAAGGACTCTCAAAATAGCAATGTGGCTTTACCTGCTGCAGCTAAAATCAATGCTGTGACACGAAGCCTTCTGTGTTTGCCTGCTTGGCAAACTCAGCTTTGTGGTGTCTCACCAAGTCCATGCTCCTTTCCTAAGGGTTGGCATGAGCACATCCTGTCACTGGAGTTCTGCCTTCTGGGCTGGCATCACCATTGCTCCCTCTTATTTAATAGAATCCTAGGATCATTCATTCATTCAGGTTGGAAAAGACCCTTCACATCACAGAATCATGGAATCACAGAACACTAGGGATTAGAAGGGGCCTTGAAAGATCATCCAGTCCAGTCCCCACCACCACAGCAGGATCACCTAGGTCCAGTTGCACAGGAACATGGCCAGATAGGATTTAAACACCTTCAGAGAAGGAGACTCCACAACCCCCCAGAAAGCGCCTTCCAGTGCTCATCAACCATTAACCCTATCAGATTTACCACTTTCAGCGGTGTCTCTACTGGACGTCCCATCAATGAAAGCAGAGTCTTCTTTTTGTTTCCTCCTAATCTTCTGTTGATCTGGATCACATGGATTTTCAGTGGTGGGTTCAGTTGGCCAACTGGTTTTGATAGAATGGATCCATTTGCAGGGTAATAAATTCAAGGCTAAAAAGAAGGGCATAGTTCGTGCTGGTTTATAAACATGGCACCCAAATAAAGTTCTGAGTGCTTCTGTAGATTCAAGATCCTGTCACTTGAGCGAATCTCTGGATATGTTCACACGATCTTCAGGAATGTGGTTAATCCATTCTAAGTTGCTGTTGGTAGCTGTAACTTAGCAGCTATCAGCTGAAGCAGCATAAGGGGCAGTGTCCTGACTGTAGTCTCACACAGTTCAAAAGGGTTCATTCAGCTGTCAGAGAGCAGCAAGAACACCTCACACTTCTTTTCATGTGGATAGTGGACAGATAAGGCTTTTGAGGTCTGTGTGAGCAGCAAGAAGTACTGCAAAGTATAGCTTTGGGTCGAGATGTTCAGTTATATCAGAATTTAATTGTTATCCTGCAGTCTGAGAGTTAAGATCGTATTGGGTTATAGGCATTAGTTCTTGCCTTTGTGCTGTTTGCAGACTCATCTAGGAAGTGTGATATCGGTTACGCTTGTTCCCTCTTGGCAGCTGGTAGGTGGCTAATTAATTAAATTCCACCCACACGTCCTCACCACCTCCCAATTAAACATCAGTGTAGTTTCCCAGGTCAATATTCAAGGCAGTGCTGATAAGATATCAAGTTATAATAAAAGCAGATCATTATGATAAGTAAATTCAACACATACTCACTCCAAACGGCAGAATTAGGGAACAAGTAGATTTTCAGAAAGTTAATGGGTGTTAAGTCGTCCAAGTCATTTCAGGTGAAATGAGCAAGTCTTTCCCCAAAGATGAGGATGTAGCATAAGGGTAAATGAAATGCTGGCTGCAGGCAGAATTGTAACATGAGACCTGGGCAAAATGGGGAAGATTAGTATTATTGTATGTATAGGTTTATTGTATATATGGGATTATTGTATGCATAGGATTGAGAGAGTCCAACGCAGAGCCATGAGGGTGATGAAGTGAGTAGAACATCTCCCCGATGAGGGGAAGGCAGGGGGAGCTGGGTCTCTTGAGACTGAAAAAAAGGAGGCTGAGGGATGACTACATTAATGTTGATAACTATGGAAAGGGTGGGTGTCAGGAGGATGGAGCTCTGCTCATTGGCACCCAATGATTGGACAAGGGGCAATGGGTATAAACAGGAACATAGAAGGTTCCACATAAATATGAGAAAGAACTACTTCATGGTGAGGATGACAGAGCCCTGGCAGGGGCTGCCCAGGGAGGTTGTGGACTCTCCTTCTCTGGAGACGTTTTAAACCCACCTGGCCATGTTCCTGTGCGACTGGATCTAGGTGATCCTGCTGTGGTGGGGGGATTGGACTGGATGATCTTTTGAAGTGTCTTCCGATCCCTAATCTGTGAGCTAACCGATCTCTTTGTATACCATCTGTAACTCCCAATCTTGGGACCTGGGCTAAACCCTTTTGACTTTGTGCTGAAGTAGAGGAGGACCACTGCCCCAGGTCCACTCGCTGCTAGAAGGCAACAGCCCAACAGCGTGGTCCTGGTGGTGCTGTGGTGGAGCTCACCCTGCACCCTGCAGGAGGGAGCTTGGGCTTCCCTGCAAACAGGCTCCATGGCATCCTGTTCCCAGAGTGGTTCCGGTAATAATCAGTGGGGATGCCAGAACAGAGTTCAGGAAACGTGTTTAAACGGCCCTGTAGGTTTGGGCTCAGGCAGAGACATGAGCAAACACTTCACAGTGGGGACATGCCCGGAACGACTCACATCTGTTTTGCAAGGAGACACTGTGTGTGTGTGTGTGTGTGTGTGTGTCCGTCCCTCGTAGAATGGATGTTAGCTATTTCACCAAGTTTATTTCTCTTTGGCCCACTTTCCACCAGCGCTGGTAACCGATGGCCAGATTCTTACCTCTTCACTCCTGCAAGTTATCCCGCGGGTCTCTTCCTGGAGCAAAACCTCACCCGAGCAAAAGGAGAGAGCATCTTCCCGTTGTTGTGTTGCCTATGTACTTCTCAAGGCACCTTACCTAGACCCAGCTGCCTGGCTGTTTCAGCACTTGTTAAGTGTAAGAACTCGAGCAGCCAAGTTCACTTTACACATCACCGTGAGCCCAAGGTTCGCCAGCAGCTGCTGCCTGTTGCAGCCGTGAATCCATCTCCCGTCAGCCTCAAGATGCCCACATGACTCACACTGTCTTCGCCGCTGTAATGCCTTTTCCTCTGGGACTGAGAGTTCGTTCTTCTGGTGAACACACCCCCGAGAATTTACTACACCAAGAATAAGGAAAGGTCAGCCCAGAGGATTATTAATAGCAGTTTTCTTTATTTTCTTTTCCCTGTGCTTTCTGGAGAGGCACCAGAACAAGAAGAGAAGCCAGGACAGTTCTCTGAAGGGTGCTAGGCTGCGGGGATCTGTTGATGTGCTACCTGCGAAAGGAGAGGGAACTTTTGGGGGCTGTGAAGAAAACAAATCCAGACAAACCCTAAAGATGAATCAGAAAGCAGCATTCAGCCTGTGAATTTGTTCCCCTGGCTCTCTGGGTAGACAAGCAGAGTTTCCCTGCTGGTGAAATTCACAGCGAGACAAGTTTAAGGTCAGTCCATATTGGCTACTTTATTTTGGAAACCTTTCCAGAGCAGGTGAGAAGTTCTGCAAAGCACCACAAGCCTGTAATGGCCATCTACTCCAGAGGGGTTGTGGAGTCTCCTTCTCTGGAGATGTTTAAGACCTGCCTGGCCATGTTCCTATGTGACTTGGTCTAGAGGAACCTGCTGTGTCAGGGGGATTGGACTGGATGATCTTTCGAGGTCCCTTCCAATCCCTAGAGTTCTGTGATTCTGTGAAGAAGAAATCTGAAAATGAAGTAGGATTTCCAAGTGGAAGATGGGCTTTTCCTCACCCTATTATTCTAAACCCACAGAAATAACTCACAAAAGTTAAGAACTACTTGTTCCAGGAATAGGAAATTGCGCATCCTGCTATAGTCCTGTCTGTGGCTCACTCGTACAGTGCAGATGGAGTTACTGTAATCCAGCTGTTAGCAGGGGCATGGTTCATCAGTCCCAGCTCACACCACTTTTGGTTGGTGGGGAAAAGCAACAGCAAGGGTAAGGGCACATATTTCACTTTGGTAAAGGGTCCACAGAATCACAGATTCATTAAGGTTGGAAGAGACCTTGAAGAGCATCAAGTCCATCTGTCATCCCAACCCCATCCTGCCCACTAAAACATCAATGCCAGACCTATGCATTTCTTGAACACCTCCAGCAACGGTGACTCTAGCACCTCCTTGGACAGCCTGTTCCAATAACTGACCACTCTTTCAGCGAAGAAATTTTTATTGATACCTAATCTAACCCCGGCACGACTGGGGGCCATTTCCTCGCATTCTATCACTAGTGACTTTGAAGAAGAGACTGACCCCCACCTCGCTACAAGCTCCTTGTGGAGGCCTGGCACATACTGACAGCTTTTGGAAATTGCACACATGTTCAAAGACAGCAGAGGAAATGATCTCAAGGATCAAACCATCTTCTGCCACGTACGAGTGTTGTTCGTCTGCACTGTCCTTGAGCATTGATGCTGCAGGACAGAATCGCAGGATCACACAGAATCACAGAACATGAGGGATTGGAAGGGACCTCGAGAAATCATCCAGTCCCATCCCCCTGCCACAGCAGGACCCCCTAGATCAAGGTTAGCAGGTTTCACAAAATACAGCATGAGGAGGTGTTCCTAAAAGGCACTGGTGATGCCCGTGGACACAGACCCATGGACACAGACCCATGGGCTCTCTTTCTGAGCACAACGAATGGCACAGCTCATGGCAGCACAGAATCATTAGGGGTTGGAAAGGACCTTGAAAGATCATCTAGTCCAATCCAAATTATTGATCTAACTGGAACCCCCACCTCTATTTCTGTAAGTGATCTCTAGATGCGACGTTCGCTTCTTGTGGCAAAAACCAACGTGTCAGCCCTGCTCATGAGCCTTTGGTGCCGCCCTCCCCAGCGCAGCCCTCCCCGGCGCCCTGATTTGCGCTCAGCTTTTCCACTGGAGGTGGCTGCGGGTTGGCACCTCTGCTCAGCAGTCAAACAGGCCCTGCGATTGCTGTTCACAGCGTGGCTGCAGCACCCCTGAACTGAATCACAGCACCCAGTTGGAAGGCTTTTAGGGCATGAGGAGCAAAATCTGCATGTGTGGCGTTTGCTCAGCGTGATTGAACACCCACTGCAGACTGAGAGCGCTTGCCGCTGATTTTAGCTGAGGGACGTTCTATCTGGTCTCTGCTTTCGGCTCTTTGCTTCAGACCAGTACTTGCCTTGCTGTTGTTCCCATTTCCTACCTTAAATCTACATTTAAAAGGGTGTCTAGTTTAAGTCTTGGATTCCTAACCCCCCTATCGATCTAAGCCATTAACTTCTTGCCTGCTTTCAGCAGGGTGAAAGCCCCGCTGCTGATGC
Organism: Phoeniculus purpureus; assembly: GCA_028565055.1. Lineage (NCBI taxonomy): Eukaryota > Metazoa > Chordata > Aves > Bucerotiformes > Phoeniculidae > Phoeniculus > Phoeniculus purpureus. The sequence goes on from JAOXOE010031873.1 coordinate 7,710, forward strand.
CTGCAACCACAAAGCCACCATCAGCGCTCTTGTCACAGCTCTGAACTTAAAAGCCAGTTGATCTGTAAGGCAAACGTTGTGATAGTCAGATAAGACACAGATGGGTAGAATTAGCTGCATTTGGACTGTGTGTCAGATATGAAATGACAAAAGGTCTCGGTGCTCCTAGTCGTAGGCAAGTGCTCTGAGGACACAGTCAGCCAGCTGTGCTTACAGGCTTCCAGCTTCCGGGCTCACGAGGCTGAGCACAGGCACCTTCCCCTGTGCAGAGGGCAAAGTCTTTATGTGGGGAGACTAGGGTGTGCAGATATGCTGTGGGAGGGGACAGCACCTGGTCTAAGTGCCAGTTCTGACTGATAGCCTTCCAGTCATCTGCTTCCTAGAAGCCACGGTGTAAAGTCTGGGACTCCAGGAGCAAAGCGGAGAACTTCCCAGCTGAACAGGTGAGCAGCCAACTTACTAATGCCATGCTTAGTTCTATGCAGATGTTATTATCCCAAAACAATTCCTATGAGATCTTTAATCACCTCATCCAGTGTTCACCTTGTCTCTGATCCTGGCAAAGCAGCGAGGGTGAAAAGACTGGGTGTGGGAAGAAGAAGGGTGTTCAGGGGTGGCAGTGGGGCTTGGATGTCCATGTCTGAAAGTGCTGTGTTCAGGCTGAAATTGTGGGGATGCATTAAAATGTGATTGTTTGTCCTCAGGTCCATGATCTCTGCCAAACCTGTGAAGGCTCTCACGTAGGTGTCTTCTAGCAGTAACGACAGCCCATGAGCTGGGGAGATGAAGTGCTGCTGGAGGGTAGGATCCACTGGACATAGAACCAGCCAGTGTCCACCATCCAAAGCACAAACTTCCTACACTGTCAAACACCACAGAACTTGCTACCTTTCCCCTGACTATGGTTTATCTCCCTTTGCCTGTCTTGGTTTTCAGCATTATACCCCTATTTTCCTCCAGGAATGTCAAAGGTCATGTGTGATAGTCCCTACAATGGCTTTCTGGGTCCTAGAGCTGTCACCTGAAAACACAGTCATGGTTTCTGGTGGAAAAGGAGTGAAGCACACTGCCAGATTCCTTCCATCCAACAATCACTGACCTGGATGACCTGCCCAGTTCCACTGATTTACTGGGCTTTATGCACATGTCCAGCCCTAACCTGCCTCATTAGGGGTGCCCCAGGTTGGGCTAGAAAGCCACTGGGATCGCTTTTGTGAGAACAGCAAAGCCATCTTGTGCTGCAGCAGCTTATTTCCACGTCTTAACTGCCTTTCCTGCAGCCTACAGAGACTTGCTGCTTCCTTGCTGTCCCTCCCCAGCAGCTAGAGCGACTGGCTGCTGTTGAGATCACCGCGGCACCTTCAGCGAGCCCGGGTTGTCGTGGGACTCCCTGCACGAACAGAGCAGGTTTTCGGGGATGATACACTGCATAAATAAGCAGCCCTGCTCTGTCAACAAAACTCAGTGTGTTTACAAGGACCCTCTAGGCTGTTTTTAAAAATACTCAAGTGGATATTTTTAGCTGTGAGAGCCTCTCCACTCTCCCCCAACGCTGCTCTGGGCACCATCTCCCCCACTCCCAGACTGGCTGAAGTCACTGGTGGGGAAACTCCCACCCAGGGATGTGTCTGCAGCAGCAGAGCAGCCACAAGGCCCCGTGTTGTGTTGTTCAGGCTGCACTGACATCTGTTGGCTTTTATCAACCAAGGTAGAAAAAACCGAACCGGTTGGTTTCATGCCCAGACAGAAACAACCGGGCTAGGAATCCTGCACCAGCACTGGACTGTATCCAGGAGCAATGAGTAGTTCACAGATGGTACCCACCAGTGGGCAGGGCCAGGTGAGTTTAAAGCTCAGGGCATCCCATACAGCTGCCAGCGTACCCTGTTCCCTAGGAAACATGCAATTCCTACTGGTATCCAACCAGTTCCATGGCACAATTGCCTCGCTGAAGGAGAGGGGTCAAGCCAGCGTGAAGAGGCAGTGAGCATCACTGCAAGCGTGTCATTCTGTCCATGGGACAGCAGTAGGACACAAACACTACTCCTGACTCAGTGTCTGAAAAAAAATCACACAGCCTTTCAGGAAAGAACCAGAACTGAACAAAGCGTTTCGTTGGAGTTGGCCAAGTCTTACTCAGAAGTAAAATTCTGATAATACAACTACACTCAGTGTAAGAAGCAAAGAACAACTGGATGACCTGGAGCTTAGCCAGCATCCTGCTTTGGTTAAAAAATTTGGTCCTGCAAATACTCTGCTCATGTGTCAGTGCTCTTGTTCACAGAATTGACACAAGACTTCACCGAAGTTGCTAGCAGTGCTACTCACTCCTCTGTCAGCCTCAGTGATCAGTCTGACGGAGCAGCCCCAGGTCTGATGGTGCAGCCCCAGGTCCTTCCCGAGAAATACTCTGCAGACATGGTGCCCAGCTGATTTGGGCACTGTTGTGACCACAGCACTCTGAGAGTGAAAGAAAGAGCAAACAAGTAGCTCAGAGGTACTGTGAGCATTGGAGTAACTTAAGCTGGGGATAATTTACACTAAAGAGAACATCTAGATAGTAAGGACCAGAGAGGCAGACTTCAGAGAGATGGAGACTATAATCAGCTTCCTTTTTGAGTGGAAACAATTCCAGAATCCTAGAATCATAGAATCATTAGGGATTGGAAGGGACCTCGAAAGATCATCTAATCCAATCCCCCTGCCACGGGCAGGGACATCCCACCCTAGATAAGTCTGGCCAGAGCCTCATCCAGCCTGGCCTTAAACACCTCTCCCTGCTGTTTCTCATAAATGTTTGTTAAGACTTGGATGGACAGACATTTAAAACCCTCCTGCACACGTTTCTGTGCGACTGGATCTAGGGGGTCCTGCTGCGACAGAGGGATTGGACTGGGTGATCTTTCGAGGTCCCTTCCAATCCCTAATGTTGTGTGACTCTGTGTTTCTCTGACAGCACCGACCTTTGGCCACATGAAGTATAATCTCAATTTTAAAAGTTAAGTCTTTAAAGATGGTTCTTGCTGTCCAGCTTTTGAACTCATTCGAAACAGAGTTTTATTTTACAGCTGTGTTTTATTTTACAGCTTTATAAATCTCTCCTGGTTGGCTCCAGCATAAATAGGTTGTTAGATTCTACCAGTAAAGATTTCATCATTTCTCTGAGCACCACACTTTAATATTTCCCATGAAAGCACTGGGCTGGGCTGACTGCCTGCTAGACTTTGTTGTTTTCATGCAGCTTTCAAGGAAAAAGTGGTAGAGAAACAAGGGATCTACTTTCTTGGTAGAAAAAGCCCTGAACACGAAAGCGTTGCTGGCTGTGCAGGACAGGGGAGGTGGAGAAGGCTGCTATCTCCAGCCCCAGCAGGTCCCAGAGCTACCTGTCAGCTCTGTCACTGAGCAGCTCTGTGCCAAGGTGCTCAAGAGCCAAGGCAAAGAGATGGATCTGCCAAGACACGAAGGCTGAGCAAACCTAGGAAGACACTGCAGTGCCATGCCTCACCGAAATGGGAAGCAGCAGCTCTGCAGAGGAGTCTATGCTGCCACTTACACCACAAACACCTGCCTCTCGCCTCTCCTTGTGAAGGCAGAAAGAAAGGGCATCCGTTCACGTAGCTGCAGTTGTAGCCCTCATTCTGATTACTTGTCTGCTGCTTCCAGCAGAAGATGCCATCAGTGATCACGGGGAAATACTCACAGAATCACAGAACATTAGGGATTGGAAGGGACCTCGAAAGATCATCCAGTCCAATCCCCCTGCCACAGTAGGATCACCTAGATCAAGTTGCACAGGAACATGTCCAGGCAGGTTTTAAACATCTCCAGAGAAG
>JAOXOE010031874.1:0-11542 GCA_028565055.1 Phoeniculus purpureus
AGCCTGTCCCCCCCCTCCTGGCCAGCCTTCAGGTACTTATAAACATTTATCAAATCTCCCCTAAGTCTTCTCTTCTCGAATTCAATTATTTTCCTTCACCAAACAGAGACATAAAATTCATCATGTTTTTCGTTTGCAAGAAGGACATGAACTTAATGTGAACGGTGCAAAACTACTGCGTTCAAATAACGAACTGCTGAAGTACTGAAAATCAATAGCAGGAATCCAAATATATTGAAATACATTACTGAGTTTATGCATACTTATCCTGAAATTGATTTTTTTTCTGTACTAGGAGGACTGATTTTCAACACATTTAGTAGTAACTTTATCTTTTGTGACACCAAATGATTTAAACAAACCTGTGTCTTCCTCCAGGATTTCCACTCTTTTAGCTCAGTCTTGTACTCTTCCAGTTTCTTTTCATATTCTTCTGCACATTCTTCCAGTAATTCATTTATCTCAGCCTGAATTTCTGCTTCATATACCTGTTCATCTAACCTCTGATCAATCTCTTCCCTTCGAAACAACATCAACATGTTACATAAGGGCTACAATTAAGACTGTAACAGAACATAAGTCTATTTCCCCATGAATTAATGTCACTATATCAAAAGCATGCTCTATTTAAAAATATTGGCATAGACATTCTGGAAGTTGATATCAGATAGTTACTATTCAGAATGAATAGAACTACTTTTGCTTTACACATTAGCCTATAGAAATTCCCTTCTGTTACAGCAATTACTTACATTTCTTCCTCCCCAAACTAAAAAGGACTAGTGGCAGCTCAACCACTGCCAGACACTACTGAATTTCTTACTTTTTCACTTTTCATATATCAAAACTTTCAGTTCCTGAATTGGCTTATTAAAAGTCCACTGCGGGCAAATAAAATGCAAAAAGAGTTGTCAAAAACATACTTCCTCAAATAAAGTTTCAAGGGTGTGTTAGTAAACTTCTGAAAGTCACGGAGGGATTTAATTTGTTTCCAAACTTTTATAATGGTCTTAAGCAACACTCTGTCTTTTTCTTGTTCAGCATCACGAAGTCTTCTGGTTTGCCTAGAAATGCATACACACATACACAAAAATCAATCAGACTTTTATAACTCACTGGAACAAGAGAGTGAAAACTTACAATATCAAAAGCCAAGTAATGGGGCTTTCGATCTGATGGATGGCTGCAGCGCTTTAAATCCAAAGAGCATAAAACATAGGCTTGAAGATGGCAGGATTCAATTTCCTTCTGCACTCTAATCTTTCGCCTGTTGGACAATCCGACTTCAATTATAGTTCATTCTCTAGAGAACTCAAAGTTTTCCAACATGCTTATTACAGCTGTATATCATTAAAACATTTAAAAATCAAGTCATGTAAACAACAGCCCAGGAAACCAACACTGCTGCTATGAAGTACTTCATACTGTCGCACACTGCAAAATATGTTTTAAGCTCAACATGCTTCCAGCTCCAGTAAAAATGACTTGCAGAGATCAAGTAATGAAATCATCTATGAAGTAATGCAAGTCCTTTGACAGCCCTACATGATTCTTAACAAAATAACAGGGCTTTTTTCACCTCAGAATTGGTAATTCACATTTCCACCCACTAATCTATTCATTAGTAGTGTAAGTGACCAACATACACTTCTGATGTAAATGCCGATGCAGCACAAGCACAAACTGCTTCCAGCACTATACTGGTAGTTAAACATGTCCAGTAAGATGTGTATGATTCAAAAAAATACAAGATGTAAACTAACACATTACTACTTGCATTATTCAGAGAACGTGGAAGACAGTGAGGCTGAGTTAGAGCTGACAGAGGAAACACAGCATACATTATTTAAAAGCATAGGCAAGTTCAGTAAAAGCAATAAACTAAGAAGAAATACAGACTTTCCAGAAAGCAATATGAATGACTTCTCTACTTCATTAGCTAACAGTTTGAATATTACTTATCCATGCAGGTTAACAACCTTTTCTTTGTCTACCAGATAAAGCTAGAAGACAAAACTTAAAGACACGAGGAACATATAGGTAAACAATTACACTTATCGAATAGATTCAATCTGGAAGCAGGACTTTTTGGTAGACAATCACCTTTCCTAAAATACACCAGTCAGAAGAACCTGAAACCTCCAATCCACAGCAAATGTTGGTTTCCTCCTCAGCAAATATGGACAATAGGGCTGCAACCGCTAATTTACAAGTTTTCTGTATTCAGATGATACTTCTTCCTCAGACCCATGAAAAACTATAGTTCTGATCTTCAGAGAGCAGAGAGCACAAGTCAGTTACTTTACTGGAGGGTGGAGGAAACAATTCACTTGTTTTCCATGCTACATTCTCTTCACATCTGTAATTTCTCATGGGTGTACTACATGGATCATCAGGGAAACGCAATGTTAAAGGAGAGACAGGCATGTCAGATGTTTTTACTAACATCCGTGGTCCAAGTTAGTATTAAACACCATGACAGTAAAAATTCCTGAGACCTTCTGAGCCTCATATGTATAACTTCCAACAACAGAGCTGTAGCCAGAAAGAATTACAAAAATGAAAAGCCCTAGAATAATTTCAGCCAAATTCATCTCATTACTTAACCAACACTGACCTAACTGATTTCAGCAGAGTTTCTAGTGATTGATAACAGCATGACTCTAAACTAAAGCATTCAAGACCTAGAAAAACACTTCAGATACCAAGAAGGAATATTCTAATTAGAATCAACCATCAAGCAAGCCTCAGGATTTGTGCCATAATCCAATAACCTCATTTCCAAAGGAAACCTTCCCACCACTATTCTCATGCTTTCCCCCACGAGATCCCCTTTCTCTGAGCACGCCTCCTGCTCCTAGTCCTCTAGCAGTTACCCTAAGAAAATTATTAATGAAAGCTGCTCCCATCTCAATGGAGGGAAGACTTAGCTCTTCAGTATAAAATAACACATCATGGTCTCCTATATGTCTCACAAAGACACCAATGTATTACAACATAGTGTACTTGAAGGATGAAAATCTGAATAAGCAGTTCCCAACTGAGAGTACTGAGTAGATGTGCAAGTGTAAGCAGATGTAGACAGGATGTAGAGTTGTTACTAAACAAACAAAACAAGTATTTTGTAAAATACTGTATTAGCCTGTGACCCATCAGTCTAAACTTCTGTTTATTTAAACTAATACGTTATTGCCTACTTTCAGATTGTGAAAAATGTGTAGTTTTTTATTAAGTACCTGCTAGTTAGAAGGTTGTTCAGCATGGATCTCCAAAACAATTTTTATCATACTGCTTGCACTTACAGATCACCACAGCTCATATGCCAAAAATAATACTTTCACTACCAAGCCAAGAACTGCAATAAATTTTTACTACAAAGTTACTGTCCAAGAACAATAACAGTGACCTTATAAAACAAAAATATGAATCCATTGGTAAAAAGATGGCCAAAATACCCAAGAATGGGAAATTAATTAAGAACACTTGTGTACTGAGGAAGGAGGAAAAAACCCAAGGATTTTGTCTGTTCAAAAAAAATGGCATTGCTTGCATTGTTCTGAGAGCTTCACGCATCCAAGCGATGTCTAATGAAATCCTGTTTTAATTAAGTTTTAGTTGTGCAAAATACACTTTAAGTAATTAATACAAGGTAATCAAATTAGAGACCATTTTTGAATCAAGGTTTCAGTTTAAGCTGTATTTTCTTCAGAATTTTTTTACTGAACTTATCAGGAAGAAATCTTAAACCCTCAAATTGTTTTAGAGCTATTTACTACAAAGGTCTGACATGAATCATTTGCACTACCATCATGGAATGAAAAAAAAGGAATGAGGTTTTAAAAAGCAATGATTTAATGAATCCATACCTACCTGATCTCAACTTTGTATTCAGGTATACTCTGCTGTACCACAGGCCTAGGAACACCAGCACCACCACCGTCTAAACTACATTGCACAGCACTCCTCAAAGCATGCAGCTTAAATGAGCAAACAAACAATTAATAGATGGTTTGACATTTATGAAGCATACAGTGTAGCACTGCTTGGCATCACAGAGCTAGTTATCCTATACAAAAAGTCACCAACTTATCCTGATTCTGTACTTACATGCCTGTCAGGTGCTGACACTTCAAGATGAAGTTGTCGTTAGGAGGGAGCCTTACTGACTTTGATCACTGTGACAGAACTAAATAAGAGGAAAGGCCTGATCTAAGGAGGGTTATGAAAGTGGAGGAATCAAAATGGAAAGGGAAAATAAAAGTGACTGCAAAAAACCCCTCCACTTTCTATAAACTTTTCTGGGGATTAGAAAGGGACACTGTATGAAATATGTGTCCAACTATAACCTAGTGCTTTGTATCAAAACTGAGAATTACCTGTACTGCATACACTAACCTAAATTACAGTAATAGAAAAATGCATATCATTATTACTTCCCACTTACAACAACCCTTTAAGGTAGAAAGTCATCACCCCCCTTTAATTTATGGCAATCTGACTTTACGTACTAAATAATAGATCTAACTTTCAACATACGAGCCCTACTACTTAGAGCTATATCATATCACCATATTTATTTTACATTTCTGAAGAGCTGTTATCCTTTCACATTTCAAAAGCATTTTAGCACATTTAAAAAATACACTTGTATGCCCTGATGGTATTGTATAAACACCACCTAATGTTCATGTGCAAATTTATACCAGAGAAGACCACTGCCATTACTTTCAATGTACAGATGGTAGAAGAGTGATGGTACACAGAGTGTAAGCAGCCCAGCAAAGGTCGGGGTTTTTCCATGTCATAGGAGTGACACAGCAAATGTAGGTAACTGTATGCATTTAAAATACAGTATCTGCCACAGACATATACACCTGGAAATGGGTCAACTTTTGTAGAATCTGGTGAAATGAAACTGCTTCTTTTTAGTCAACAGCTCAAATCAAACTTCACCAACTTCCCTCCATTCTTGAACACAGCCTTTTGCTGCCTCCCTGTCAGAGCTGTGGTATACAGTACTGTAAATCCTTATTTGTCATACACTGAAAAATAGTTTGAATACCCAAGGAATGCTATGTAAATGTTATTGCATTCTAACAACTGCATTCTCTTTACCTCAGAACCTGCAGAGAGTTCAAGTAGAAGATCAAAGGAATTCATAATCTTAAAAATGCAGTTCTGCGCTGAACACACAACCCAGGTGAAATAACTAGCTTTTTATCTTCTGACAAAATGCTATTCATTACAGCAAATTAGAACTTATCACTGTACTCTGAAGAAACATATTCGCTTTTACCTTAAACTGTCATATCACTATCTGGATAAACCACGATGACGGAACAGAAATACCTTGTCTGTGAGAAGATTGGCAAGATTCTTTTGTTTTCTTGATAAATACTGGTCGTATAACTGAGCCAACTGAGCTGCTAACACATGCTCACGGCTAAAACAGGGATGATGGGTGAATATCAGTCCGGAAATATCAATATCCAATTGAAACGGCCCCTGGAAATCTCCAGGTCCAACAAGATACTGATTGGCAGCTGTCATTTTTATTGCCTGAAAGGAAAAAGATTTGTTTACCAACCCAAATAAAACTATACTGCAGAAGAGATTCTGTGAAAGAAATAACCCATTTAGCATTGCCCACATCTAACTAGTGAGTCAAATGTGGTAAACTCTTTGCTTTATCAATGAGTAGCATCAAATCACCACAGGTATTTACACTACTAGATTTTCATAACTCATATGAGGCTGAAACAAGAAGCTTTCTGCCTGTACTGCAGGTCTGGTGGAGCAATGAAGACAATGACAGTGAACTGCAAAATGAAAAGGCTGCTAGTTCTCTTTTCACCTGTTTGTTTTGCATCACTCAGAACTGAGATTTAAATTAACCAGGCCAGCTCTCTGAGAGCAGCTTTACTTATAGACCACATCTGGATTGCACAGAAAACAGGTTATTTGTCTCCCTTGGTTTCTGACACCAAGAAAGGCCAATGAAGACTTCAGTAACAAAGCTTAAAGACTCTGCTTCAACTCACTACAAAGAAAAGGCACTTATGGCTCATATCCTCAGGTTACTGAAATCAGAAGACTGAACCAGTAGTGCCTCCAGCTTAACTACTGTTTCTTTTCATTTATGAGTCTTCAGAAAGAGATTAATCAGAGAGATTCTGGTATCATAAAAAAATTAAGTGGTTAGTTCTGTAGTGCTTGTTGCAACCTCTCCATAAGAATTAAAAAAGGGGGACTGAAAAGGGAATTCAGCTGTTGCATAGCTCTTTCACAGGGCTGTTACAAAGTGCCACCAAATACAATTAAGTCCACCTAATCCTTCCACATTGTTTCTCAACACATTTAGCATGACATAATTTGTCATAAAAACCGACAACTTTGAATTCCTTATGCTTTAACTATTTGCTGCTCATAAAGGACCCTGTAGCTCAATGTCTTCATTTCAACAGCGATTTGGGTACTTAAATGTAAACACGGTATTCTTGAAACATAAGCTCTCTTGGTCTGGTCTATCTTTACTCAGATCTAAGGAGCAACCTCTTTTCTTCCATACAGAAACATGCTGCATAGACCTGTGACATAAGATGCATCCTGAAAATTGCTTAATTGTAACCAGTATCAATTAAGAGAAACATTCAAAATCTGTATCAAAAGCAGCAGGCAAAAACACTTGTGTCCATCGAAAGAGCTACCTACTTTGAAATCTAAAAAGTCACAATATAGTGACTATATAGGCAATATAGGCAATACAGTGCTAGCAAGCAGAACAGCCAAAGCTTGTTTAAATCTTACTGAATGGTTTTAACTGAAGCTTATTTTGATTTGTACTGACTGCACACTGCTGTTTGCCAGGGTAGGCAGGGTGTGCTTGAGGGAAAAAACAAACAAACAAACAAACAAACAAACAGATCAGTAAAAGGAGACCTGTGCTGATGCAACCTAACTCAAAACTAATTGCTTTCCACATGAGTGAACTGCATGTAAAGACTTATTTTAGAGGAGTTTCGTCACTATAAAATAAGCATCACACACGTACCCTTCTCTCTTAAGCACCAGGGAGTACCTTTGTGCTGATGACCAAGTCTGTCTCCCAGCTGCTTAACATGAGAAGCTTCAAGGATACACTAATACAGAAATTACCCTACCTTGGCACAAGAATATTCAAAGGCGACTTAGTGACTCAGATTTGAAGCAGCCTGCCATGGAGTTTCACATTAGCATTTCAACCACTGATCTCCTCACCTTCTACACGCACTATTTTTGTGGAAAATCACAGATTGAATATACTAAAAAAATCAGTTTTGTAACCCTAAAAAGCAATCAGAACTCACGACTCTTAGCACAGAAACCCTTCAGCTCACCGGGGTTTCTGGTACGTAAGAACTGGGATATTTGGTTTCAGGAACCAGATATATGAACTATACCTACCTTTCTATACACAGTTTCAAGTTCTGGTGCAATGCCTTCTTCCAATGAGAATATTGGAGGTCTAGTAGAAGATTGTTTAACTGGATTGGGCAATGCTAAGACACTGCCATCGTCACCAAACCACTCTTTCCCCTACAAATAAAATACCGTAATTTTATTGTTTCTTACTTTGTCTAGAAAGAACTTGAAGGGTTATAATTCTTAAGAAAAGCAATTACAGAAAGAAAAGCTACTATGATTTTTTTGTGACTGAATTAGACAAAACTTTAGGGTACCAAAGTGAAATCTTCAAATATAATACAGGTAAGTTCAGAAATCAAATGGCCATGAGGTTGCTCAAACTTTAAATATACCAATTTTTTTCCCCTTCATTCCTGTAATGCTGAATGTTGCAGATTTGAGACAAAAAAAGACACATAAATCACTTAACAGTTAAATGTCCTATCTTCATCTATCACTGAAGTTGAAACAGATGTTAACGTTTTACATGAGACTGCTAACCTCATGTCCAAATTGGATTACAGAAGTCATAAAGCAAAGAATTACAGAGCTAAATAGCAGCTCAGAGTAAAGCTTTAGTAAAGCATTTCTCAACTCTTCCTAGCCTGCAATCTGAACTAACTGAACAAATTTAAAAAAGCAACAAAAAAGGTAGTGGTGACTCACTTGCTCCTGTCTGAGTATTCTGTTTTCTAAAATATTTTTGTTAGACTGTGACACAAAGGGCCTTTCTCCTGTGTAAAGGCCCTCATCCTCAAGGTACCTAGGCTGCATATTTCCAGGCATCTTCTCAGAAGTGGGCACTATTAAGACATTAAATAGAAAAGCATATAAAATATCTTATAAAATACCATGTAGTTCTCTAAGAATTACTCTCTAAGTCACTCTTACAATGAATGTATGCTAAGCATGCTGTCAGAAATATTTGTTAACCAGGAAAAGAGGAAATAAATATGTAACCAAAAGAGCTCCTTTTCTTAACCAGGACAGACCTATAGTAGAAATGTATTATAGAAGTGCTACAAGTTTTCTAAACAGATAACTAAACACTTCCTTACCAAAAAACACTTAACTTTATGGACTTTAGTTTTAATGGATGCTTGCATAACAGTGTTAAAAAAATCCATTAGCAGCAACAATTAACAGCCAAACATTTCTAACTAATTGCCGTATAAAGCGAAAATTAAGATCAAGTCTGAACTACTGTTCCTCGTTTGCTTAAGCTACTCGTGCACAAAATACAGAACGTGCATAGAGAAATCATGTTAGGCCAGTAACAGCAGGTGGAACTCTTTAAGGATTGCCTGCAGGATTATTTCACTAGTGTGTACGGGCTCAGTATTTTTCAAGGAGCAGTCTCAAAACAAGGAGAGATTATACTGAAGGTTACAATAAAAGTTATCCTCCAAGTCTGAACACTCACAAAATCAGATTTTGGGAAAGGTCCCTTTGCATGACAAAAATCCTTACATTGCTTACATGACTCTCAACAAGCTTTCAGCAAAACTTGTGGATTTGGCCAAGGGAAGAAAAAGTATAATGTAATGAAACATGTACCCAGTAACCTGTTGCATATGTTTACACTGTACTACTCATGTAATGTAATAGTAGTGTAAATAATGAATAGCTAAAGCCCAGTCAAAGAGGAGCCAGCTATCTCGCATTTATGATAGGCAGCACCAGAGCAACTCATGTGCCCCAAGTTCACGCGCTAGCATACCAGCTGGTGACCTGCTGTGGTATGTTCCTAGTTAATCCATTCTGTCAGACCTGCTCAGTCTTGACTGGATGATTAGGGTCAGAGATCTGCAGGTAAGTACCTTTCTACTGGCAGAGACAATCCCACACAAGATTTCCCAGCAGATGAAAGCATGCCACGCTATGCAAAATCCAGAAACAAGATGGATAAGCAGTGTTCTTCATACCTGGATGCATGCTAGGAGTGAAGAGAAACTCCTTTTCCTTCATCAATTGCTCAGAGTAGCTTTCACAATCAGGAGGTTTCATTACTAAAATATCTTCAGCTGTTTGCCCTATAATGAATAAATCATCATCTCTAACAAGGCATACATCTTCATCCTATAGTTTAAGGACAAACATTTCTGTTAGTTCACCTGTTTCTTAAAATTGAGATGTTCAAAAAGTGCATTTCCAGAATTTTTAAGGAAACAAAAGTAGGTATTTTGCATTAGATGCTTAAAATTAATTCAAGAAATCTGAATAGAAATCTGAATTAATGAGATTCTACGGCTCACACCATTCCATCCTCCTCTTGCTCATTCTTATGGCTTTCTACACATTCTTCTTCTGCCTCCTCTTCTTCAGTTAGTTCATTCTTCTTCCTAGCTCCAGCCTTTATAGTCTCCGGTTCAGGATCAAAACAGAATGTAAAGAAATTATATGCTTCTTCAGGAGATGAGAAATCACTCTGGAACTAAGAAAGAAGGAAAAGATACTCCAGTATAATATCTGTAAGAAATGTAGGGCAAATTAAGATATCTTTCAATTAATAACAGCACATGCGAACTCTTATAATAGGATACTATTGATTTTATCTCTAAGACAACTCACCCAAGTGCTAAAGCTGACCACAATTTTTCACTGAAAAATAGGGGTTGGAAGGGATCTCTAGAGATCATCCAGTCCAAACCCTGCAGAGCAGGTTCTCCTGAAGAATATCACACAGGAACACACATCCAGGTGGGTTCTGAATGTCTCCAGAGACAGAGACCTCACTCCTTTGGGTAGCCTGTTGTAGCCCTGTACCCTCACCGTAAAAGAAGTTTTTCCTTATGTTCAAATCTAATCCCCTATGTTCTAGTTAGAACCCACCGACACTTGTCCTACTGCTGGGCACCACCCAGAAGAGCCTGGTCCCATTATCCTGACACTTGCTCTTCAGATACTTAAAAGCATTTATGAGCATTTATATTAAGTCATATATGAAAATGTCTCTATTATTATACTATTATATAATTAGATATTTATTGCAAAAAAATTACTTGGTTTAATTATACCAACCTTATTGTTTTAAATATAAACAATTGTGAACAAGAAACATCAAAGTTTAAATTTTAGCTACAATGTGAATATTCAGGTGAAGAGAAATTTCTAATGGCACTCTGCCTCTGAGGGACCAAGGTCCTTTAGTGTTAGAATAAATTCTCTAATAAAAGTATTAACAGCAGCTTCTTTGTGGTGAATAAATATCTGTAATTTTATATTACTAATCTGTAATTTGCTGTAATTGCCAATTGGTGACATTCATTAAAAAAGATTTAAACAGGAGAAATTTTTGCCTCCAAGTTCCTGTAATTATGTCCAGATGGATTTACTTGAGTTTTTTTAAAAATCAGAAGATCCAAAGCCATTCTTATATTTGATGAATGTTTCCTTCTTGTACTTTAATTGTTGGCATATATTGTTTCACAGAACAATCTAGTCCAATCCCCCTGACACAGGAGGATCACCTAGACCAAGTTGCACAGGAACATATTCAGGCGGGTTTCAAATGTCTCCAGTGAAGCAGACTCCACAACCCTCCTGGGCAGCCCATTCCAGTGCTCTGTCATCCTCACTGGGAACAAGTTCCTTCTGATATTCATATGGAACCTTCTATGTTCCAGCTTACAGCCGTTGCCCCTTGTCCTATCACTAGACGACATTAAGAGCCTGGCTCCATCCTCCTAACATCCACCCTTCAAGTATTCATAGACACTAATGAGGTCACCCCTCAGTCTCCTCCTCTCCAAACTAGAGACTCAGCTCCCTCAGCCTTTCCTTGTAAGGGAGGTGCTCCACTTCCTTCATCATCCTTGTTGCTCTGCACTGGACTCCCTCCAGCAGCTCTGCGTCCTTCTTGAACTGAGAGGCCCAGAACTGGACACAATACTCCAAATGTGGTCTCACTAGGGCAGAGTAGAGGGGGAGAAGCAGCTCTCTTGATCTGCTAACCACTCTCCTTCTGATCCACCCCAGGATGCTGTTGGCCCTCTTGGCCACAAAAGCACATTGCTGGCTCTTGGTCATCCTGCTGTCCACCAGGACCCCCAGGTCCCTTTCTCCTACACTGCTCTCCAACAGGTCAGTCCCCAGCCTA
>JAOXOE010031875.1:0-11539 GCA_028565055.1 Phoeniculus purpureus
AGATGTGGTCTCACTAGGGCATAGTAGAGGGAGAGGAGAACTTCTCTTGATCTTCTAACCACTCCTATTCTCCCCAGGATGACAATGGCATTCTTGACCACAAAGGCACATTGCTGGGCATGGTCATCCTGCTGTCCACCAGGACCCTCAGGTGCCTTTCTCCTACACTGCTCCCCAACAGGTCAGTCCCCAACCTATACTGGTACCTGGGGTTGTTCTTGCCCATGTGCAAGACTCTACACTTGCTCTTGTTATAGTTTATTCAATTTCTCCCTGCCCAGCTCTCCAGCCTGTCCAGGTCCCACTCAATGGCAGCACAGCCTGCCGGGGTGTTTGCCACTCCTCTCAGCTTTGTCTCATCAGCAGACTTGCTGACAGTGCACTCTAATCCCTCATCCAAGTCATTAATGAATAGATTGAATATTATTGGTCCCAGTACCGACCCTTAGGAGACTTCACGAGATACAAGCGTCCAGTCAGACTCTGTCCCATTGACCACTACTCTTTGCCTTCTATCCTGCAGCTTGTCCACAATCCACCTCACTACCCTAGCGTTCAGGCCACACTGCCTCAGTTTGGCTGCGAGGATGCTGTGAGAGACTCTCTCAAATGCTTTACCTCAGTCAAGATAGACCACATCCACTGCTTTGCAATGTATTAATTTATTCACACTTCTAGGAAATGAATCTGCAAATCACAGAATCATTCATGTTGGAAAAGACTTTTAAGATTATCCTTATCAGTAAGGAAATCCATTTTCTTGATAGATTTATAGAGGGTGGTAGTACCCGCTCTCAGAATTCTTTTTGCCAAATGAAACAACACGACGACTTTGTGGGTTTCATCACATTTCTTTGCTCACAGGAACATGGAAATGCTGAAGGAGAAGATGCATTTGAGGAAACCATTGTAGAGTGACCCTAAGTTAGATCAGTTGCTTCAGCTCAGGAATGAAATACATGACTGTTCATGGTCAAGTTGAGCTAACTCAGGTTCTTCTAGAACTCTGGCTGTGTGGTAGAAGGACCGCACTGGCCTCCTTTTGTGAGACGAGTTCTCCACTCTTTCAACCCTCTTAGTAATCAGTTTCTACTTCTGTTCCACATACCCAGCCTGAGCTTATTTGTCTTAACCACAAGTACCTGCTGTATTCCAGAGGGAAATTCTGTCATCGTTTGTGCAATGCCATTACTGCTTGTGCATCTCAACTGCAAATGGATTAGTACATCTACGCCTCATGAGCACACACACAGGAGCCTCACAGCTTCCCTCTCTTAACTCAAGTCACTGGATAATGGAAGAAGGAGTGGTATCATTTTTCTGAGCATCTTTGTATTTTACTGGCAAAAATAAGCTTCATTTCTCTTAAGCATCACAGTAAAGAAAATAATATGGATTCTACTCTGCCTTCCATACAATGTACTATATATTTTGTCTGAACACCTCTGACAGGATGTACTATTAGTAATGATGTGTGATTCAGAACAAATAGGTGGATTGTCATATACCAGGCATGATCTCATCTGTATCGAATAACAAAACTTCCAGCTGACAGGCAGAAATGTCAGTTCATTCTGGAGGAGTGATTTTCCTTTCTCTTTCCAATGGAGATTTGCTGCTGTCTTTGGGTTTTGCTGCAATGTGATGTCAAACTCATTATAGCGCTGAAGAAGCAGCTGCTTTTTTGAATAGGAATGGGAAGTCAAAATGCTGAATGACCATTACTCTTGATGTTCTAATAAAATTTCAATTGAAAGGTCTTTTTGTTTTCTCTATTCTAAATAAACCCATTTAATATTTAAAGAGTAAAGTGTGATTGAGAGTAAAAAGCTGTCTTCACTCTGTTCCACCAGCATTTAGTAGATTTTTTTTAGATAGATTTAGATTAGACATTAGGAAAAAGTTCTTCACCATGAGGGTGGTGAAGCGTTAGAATGGGTTGCCCAAGGAGGTTGTGGATGCCCCACCCCTGGAAGTGTTCAAGGCTAGGTCGGATGAGGCTCTGAGCAACCTGGTATACTGAGAGGTGCCTCCAATCATGCTACAGGGGTTGAACTAGATGATCTTCAAGGTCCCTTCCAGCTTAAACCATTCTATGATTCTATGACTTACATGAAGAGTGAGAGATTGATGCATATTTAGCAAGGTGAGGGAGATAAAAAACACTGCAGAACATACACATAGAAAAATGATGACAAAGCAGTGGACACAGTCTATCTTGACTTCAGTAAAGCATTTGACACAGTCTCCCACAACATCCTTGCACTCAAACTGAGACAATGTGGTCTAGATGATCTGGTAGTGAGGTGGGTCATGAACTGGCTGCAGGATAGAAGCCAGAGAGTAGTGCTCAATGGGACAGAGTCTAGTTGAAGGCCTGTATCTAAGTGAAGTACCCCAAAGGTTGGTACTGGGACCAGTCCTATTCAATCTATTCATTAATGACTTGGGTGAGGAATTAGAGTGCCCTGTCAGCAAGTCTGCTGATGAGACAAAGCTGAGAGGACTGGCAAACACTCCAGCAGGCTGTGCTGCCATTTAGCGGGACCTAGACAGGCTGGAGAGATGGGCAGGTAGAAATTGAATAAACTATAACAAGAGCAAGTGTAGAGTCTTGCACCTGGGCAAGAACAATCCCACGTATCAGTATAGGTTGGGGACTGACCTGCTGACTATGAGCCAGCAATGTGCCCTTGTGGCCAAGAATGCCATTGTCATCCTGGGGTGGATCAGAATGGGGGTTGTTAGCAGAATGAGACAGGTTCTCCTCCCCCCTCTACTCCACCCTAGTGAGACCACATCTGGAGTATTGTGACCGGTTCTGAGCCCCTCAGTTCAAGGACACAGAACTGCTGGAGAGAATCCAGCACAGAGCAACAAAGATGATGAAGGAAGTAGAACACCTCCTTGATGAGGAAAAGCTGAAGAAGCTGGGTCTCTTGAGCTTGGAGAAAAGGAGACTGAAGGATGATCTCATTAATGCTTCTAAATCTGTGAAGGGTGGGTGTCAGGAGGATGGAGCTCTTCTCAGTGTCATCTAGTGATAGGACAATGGGCAATGGGTGTAAGCTGGAACACAGGAGTTTCCATATAATTATGAGAAGGAATTTCTTCCCAGTGAGGGTGATAGGGCACTGCAACAGACTTCCCAGGGGTGTTGTGGAGTCTCCTTCACTGGAGATGTTTAAAACCCGCCAGGATATGGTGCTGTGCGACTTGGTCTAGGTGATCGTGCTGTGGCAGGGGGGTTGGACCTGATGACCTTTCATGGTCCCTTGAAATTCCTAATATTCTGCGAATCTGTGAATTTATGTTGCACAGTTCAAACTATTTTAGAATATGCAGATGACCCTCACACAACCACACGATTGATTGAGATCTCAAAAGAAAGAAGGGAGACATTAAATTGCAAATCCATTTCTTAACATTCTAAGAAACAGCAGTCAATTCCGTAGAGGTCAGAAGCTGGTGTCATTTTTCATAGTAACACAAGCAATATTTATGAAGCTCTTAATAAAAAAAAAAGTATTGCTGAGTATTCCTGGTCAAACATGAAAAAAAAGTAGAATAAAAATCTTGGTGTAAATGTAATAAAAATTGATCTTCAAAGTTCTAAGACCAAACTTCATAGCTTCTTGTGCATGCGAAGGCAATCTTACACCACAGAATCACAGACTATCAGGGATTGGAAGGGACCTTGAAAGATCATCTAGTCAAACCCCCCTGCCACAGCAGGATCACCTAGACCAAGTCGCACAGCAACATATTCAGGCAGGTTTTAAACGTCTCCAGAGAAGGAGACCTCACAACCCTCCTGAGCAGCCCATTCCAGTACTCTGTTGCCCTCACCATAAAGAAGTTCTTTCTCATATTGATATGAAATCTCCTATGTTCCAGCTTACATCCTTTGCCCCTTGTCCTCTCACCAGATTACACTGAGAAGAGCCTAGCTCCATCCTCCTGACACCCACCCTTCACAGATTTAGAAGCATTAATGAGGTCACCCCTCAGTCTCCTTTTCTCCAAGCTAAAGAGAACCAGCTTCCTCAGCCTTTCCTCATAAGGGAAGTGCTCCACTCCCTTCATCATCCTCATTGCTCTGTGATGGAATCTTGTCAGCAGTTTTGTGTCCTCCTTGAACTGATGGGCTCAGAACTAGACACAATACTCCAGATGTGGTCTCACTAGGGCACAGCGGAGGGCGTTAGTCCTCCCATCTTTATGTAATCAGCAAACCTGCTGACAGGGCACTCTAATCCCTCATCCAACTCATTAATGAATAAATTGAATATTATCGGTCCCAGTAACAACCCTTGGGGACTCCACTAGATACAGGCCTGCAACTACACTCTGTCCCATTGGCCACTACACTCTGGCTTCTATCCTGCAGCCAGTTCATAAGCCACCTCACTACCCGATCATCTAGACCACACTGCCTCAGTTTGGCTGTGAGAATGTTGTGAGAGACTGTGTCAGATGCCTTACTGAAGTCAAGATAGACCACATCCACCCCTCCACCCTATCTATCCACCTGGTTATGCCCTCAGAAAAGGCTATCGGGTTGGTTAAGCATGACTTCTCTTTGTGAAAGCCATGCTGACTGACCCTAATGACCCTCCTGTCCTTGCTGTACATGGCGCCCAGGACAAATTGTTCCATCACCTTTCCTGGGATGGAGGTGAGGCTGACCGAACTATAACTACCTGGGTCCTCCTTTTTACCCTTTTTGAAGATCAGAGTGACATTTCCTATACTGCAGTCCCCAGGCACCTCTTCTGATCCCCATGACTTTGCAAAGATGATGGACAATGTCCTAGCAATGACTTCCACCATCTCCCTTAGCACTCGCGGGTGCATCCCATCAGGACCCATGGATTTATGTCCATCCAGTTTGCTCAACTTATCCCTAACCCAGTCCTTATTAACCAAGGCAGGCTCCTCTTTTGAAGCTACTTCCTGTGGGGACTCAGCAGTCTGGGTTTTGATACCAGGACAGCCCCCAGAACTATAGACAGTGGCAAAGAAGGTGTTTGGTATCTCTGCTTTCTCTGTATTCTCTGTCTCCAGGGCACCCACCTCATTCAGCAGGGGGCCTACATTGCCTCTAGTTTTAGTTTTATCTGCAGTGTATTTGAAGAAGCCCTTTTCATTGCCCTTGACCTCTCTTGCAAGGTTTAATTCCAAGGAGGCATTGGCTTTCCTAGTTGCATCCCTAGATTCTCTCATATAATCATCCCAACAGGCCATCCTCTCCTTCAACAACCTACAGACTTTCTTCTTCCTCTTCAATTTGCCCAGCAGCTCTGTGTTTAACCACACATGTTTTCTGGCTCCATTCCTTGACTTCTTTCTTGTTGGGATGCTCCCTTCTTGTGATTCAAAGACATGGTCTTTGAATGTCATCCAGCTATCTTGGGCCCCTTTACCTGACAGTACCCTGACCCATGGGATTTCCCCTAGCAGTTGCTTGAAAAGGCCAAAGTTGGCTCTCCTGAAGTCCAGGGCTGTGATTCTGCTAGGTATTCTGTTCCTACCACACGAGACCCTGAACTCCACCATCTCATGGTCACTGCAACCAAGGCTGCCCTCAACCTTCACTGCTTCAACCAGACCCTCCTTGTTGGTGAGTACAAGATCCAGCAGCGCTCCTCTCCTAGTGGGCTCCTCCACCATTTGCATCAGGAAATTGTCACCAATGCACCGGAGGAACCTCCTGGACTGTGGGTGGCTGGCTGAGTAGGTCTTCCAGCAAATACCAGGGTAGTTAAATTCCCCCATGAGAACCAGGGCCTGTAGCTGTGAGGCTTCTGTCAGCTGCCTGTAGGAGGCCTCATCAACTTCCTCATTCTGATCTGGTGGCCTGTAATAGACACTCACAACAGAGTCACCCATGCCAGCCTGCCCCTTGATGCACACCCACAAACCCTCAATTCTCTCTTCGTACGCCCCTGGCCAGCAACATTCCAGTTGCTCTCTCACATAAAGAGCAACTCCACCACCTTGCCTTGCCGATCTGTCCCTCCTGAAAAGGACATAGCTGTCCATGACCACATTCCAATCCACGAGCTGTCCCACTACGTCTCTGTAACTGCCACCAGATCATAATCACCTGACTGGACACAGATCTCTAACTCCTCCTAATTATTCCCCATGCTGCGTGCATTGGTGTACAGGCATTTCAGGGAGCAAGCTGAGTGCTCTGATTTCACCCTACGAGAGCGAGAGGCCACCTGGTTTTCATTAAGACCAGAGTTCTGTCCCACTGGTGCACACCCATCAATTATCCCACTCCCACTTCAAATCTAGCTTAAAGCCCTCTATATGAGCCCTGCCAACTCCTGCCCCAGAACCCTTTTTCCCCTCTAAGATAAACCTCTCCCATGTGGATGTGTCCGATCAGGTATTTTGTAGAACCAGTCATTATCAAAGAACTCAAAGCCCTGCCTGTAACACCAGACTCGTAGCCAGGTATTAATGGACTGAGTCCTTCTATTCCAGCCCGTGTCCTCACCCCAAAATGGAAGCAATCAAGAAGATACAATTTGTGCCCCAGACTCTTTTACCAAATGTCCCAAGGCCTTGTAGTCATTCTTCATTCCCTTCAGGCTATGGAATACAGCTTCCTCCCCACCTGTCTGGAAGATGAGTCAGCTGATCTCACCAGGTTAGGGAGCATCCTAGTGATATCCCCGATTCAGGCTCCAGGTAGATTGCAGACTTCCCTGTGATGATGGTCAGCTCTGCATATTGGGCCCTCAGTTCCCTTCAGGAGCGAGTCTCCAATAACTAGGACCCTTCTCCTTTGTGGAGGAGGTCATCATATTACTGGAAGACCTCCTGGATTTATGCAACCTTGCTAGGACCTCTGGTATGAGTTCTCTGTTCTCTATATCCTTATTAGACTGGCCGTCTTCCAGTAGGGGCTGATATCTGTTACTCAGTGGCAACTGAGAAGGTGAGGCAAGCAAGGGCAGTGCTCACCTTCTACCACAATCCTTCACCTGGCTCCACTCACCCCTTCTATTTGGGATTCTGTCTTCCATCTGAGAGGTGCAGGATACTTGGGCTCCTTGTTTCTGGCTCTTATTTGGCTGTTGTCCAGACTGGCTCCACCAGTCTACCTCTATTTTAACCTCTCCAATTCTCCTAAGCTTCTCTACTTCTGTTTGTGGCTTTTCAACCTGATTTTGCAGATGTGCTGCTCGGTGTTTGAGTTCCCACGTCCATATGCAGTGATGACCGTAGCCTGGTCTTCCTCTGCTGCCGAGTTGTTACTATTTTATTTTTTTAAATTTTTTTCTTTTTTCCCCTGGCAGCTGAAGTGGGTGAAGAGCTGAAGCAGCTGCGCTCTTGCTGCTGGGTACAGTCTTAGCGCATCTTTCGGTTTTGCCTCCCTTAAAGATGTCTGGGTCTGCAGCCCCCACGGTGTTTGCCTGGCTTTTCCCGTGACAGTATCCAAATTTCAGTGGCTGCCTCTCGGCTCCTCCAGACTTCCCCATTTGGGGAACCTCAAGAGCACCCAGAAACCTCGATACTCCAGATGAGGTCTCACAGGAGCAGAGTAGAGGGGGAGAATCAGTTTTGTTAACCTGCTGGTCACACATTTGGCGTTCTGAGCTGCACTCAAGCATTGCCAGCTCATGTTGAACATCTTGTCCATCACCATCACCCTCAAGTCCTTCTCCTCAGGACAGCACTCAATCCATTCACCACACAGAATGTATTTGTGATTGGGATTGCCCCAAACCAGATGTAGAACCTTGTACTTGGGTTTGCTGCGAGAACTTAGTGCTGATGCCACCCCTGGCATGGGGTAACCATCCAGCGACCCATGGTGAGCTGAAAAATACTCCCCTTTCCCCTGTAGCTGAAATGGGAGGAGAGGAGAAAGACAGAGGGAGAGAGACAGGAGGGGAACAGAACTCTCTTGGCCACATTTATGGCATGGAGGAGGCCCCTGCTGACGCCAGCCATGTGGTCGTCACCATCTTGATCTTCCCACATGGCTGGGGTCATGCGGCCACCACCACCATCTTTGAGCCACTGATCAGCAGGAAGAGAAAATTTGTCATTTCTGCCACTGAGAAATGCTGGGGACGCTAGAGTATTGGGGAGAGAATAAGCCTCAGGAGAGGAATCTGAGAATTCCTTCATGTTTAGCTGAACTGTCTGTTCTGAAGGAAGCAGATGAACTCAAGAATCCTTAGACCTTGGGCAAGAAAGGAGACTGGGTTCTTTTTGAAGGCAGGTCTCCTGCATCAAAGGATGCAGCTCAGGCTCTGAAGAATCAGGCCTGTCTGATAAGCGTTTTGCTGGACAAGCTACGCTGAAGAATTGAAGAGTTTGCTGGTCTGGAACAGCCAAGGGTTTGGCATCTGCAGGCCACAGTTTATGACTCATAGGAGACCTGCAGGATCTCTCAGAATGAATAGAAGAGAGGGTGTTTCTATCCCTGTCTGCTTGACCGACATCCTTTCCCCAGGTCTCTAATGTAAAAGCCTAAGGACCAATACGGTAGTCATCTTCCACTGTATTTTTCACAGAATACATGATGGCATTTGCGATGGAGTTTCTGGTTTGTATGCACTAACTTGCTTAACCTTTTTTTCCCTTTCTTTCTGTATGTAGTTATAGATTTAATAAACCCTTTTCATTTTCCCTAAGCTATCATTGTCTGGCAAATTCTATCCGAGATCTTATTGAGACCCAGCTGCTTTTTCTTTTCCTTTCTTTTTTTTAATTGTGGTCTTGAACCCACCACAAAACAGCATCAGACCCAAAACAAAGCCCTGACGAACACCACTCATAACTGATCTCCACTTCGATATCGAGCTGTGGATCATAACCCTTTGAGTTTGGCCACCCAGCTTGTTCCTTATTCAACAAGCAGTCCATCTGTCAAAACATGTTTTATCTGTTTTAGAGAGGAGGATATCATGCAAGACAGTGTCAAATGCCTTGCATAAGTCCAGGTACATGGCATCAGTTTCCCTTATCCACCAACACTGCAGCCCTGTCACAGAAGGCCACAGGATATATCAGGCACAATCTGCCCTTAGTGAAGTTGGCTGTCACCAATCACCTCCTGGTTTTACATTTGCCTTAGCATAGTTTCCAGGAGGATCTGCTCCATGACCTTGCCAGGCAGAGGGGTGAGTCTAACTGATCTATTGTTCTCTAAGTTTCTTTTTTCCCCTTTTTAAAAATGAGGAATATGTTTCCTCTTTTCCAGTTGGTGGGAACTTCACTGGACTGCCAGCATTTCTCAAATAACATCAAAAATGACCTAGCCACTTAATCCACCAGTTCCCTCAGAACCCATGGGTGAATCCCATCAGGTCCCATGGACTTGTGATCCTTCAGGGTCTTTATATAGTTTCAGACCTGATTTTCCCCTACTACAGATGGTACTTCCTCCTCCCAGTCCCAGGCTCTGACTTCTGTGAATTGGGTGGTGTGGTTTGAGAGCTTTCCAGTGAAGACTGGAGCAAAAAAATCAATGAGCACCTCAGTCTTCTCTATATCCTGGCTTACCAGATAACTTGCTTTGTTCCAGAGACGGCTTTACCTAGTTTTCCTTTTTTCACTGACATACCTATAGAAAATTCACTGACATACCCATTTCCACCAGAAAGTATAGCTGTTTGTGCCATCTCATTGCCACAGTTTAAATGCCTAACAACATCTATGACAATTACATACCTTGTCTCAGATGAGTTCTCTTTCTAGATGACAGTAGAGGCTCTCACTTGGTCTGTTTCCTCAGAAATTTGCTTTGCTTTTAACCTTATGCATCCAAAAGATTCTGCACCAAAATCCAGATGATGACTCTTATCTGTTTAATCATTTAGAACTACATGGGATGAGTAACAGGGCCATAAAAAAGCAAACAAATCAGAGTCAGAATTCTAATATGATTATAAGGGAGGGTTTTTTATGTCATCAAAGTGGCTTTGTCAGAATTATGTGTACCATTCTGGTCATGCCTGTTGAAGGTACTTTCGGACTCACACAGGTGTAGAAAACAACTATTAGTACTGCCTCCCAGTATGTGAAGATACTACAGTGAGAAGCATTAACACTGCAAGCAGAAAGAAGAATACGGTACCTGTTTAAGTGCATCATGGTGTAAATATTTAGGGTATATATTTCAGTGGATCCAAGTAACTCTGTGCATATTGTGGTTGTGTCTATGCATATGCAAACAGATACATATAATAGGGAAGGGATCATCCTCCTGTACTCAGCACTGGTGAGGCTACACCTTGAGAACTGTCTTCAGTTTTGGGCACCTCAATACAAAAAGCACATTGAGGTACTGGAGAGGCAACAAGATTGGTGAAGGGTCTGAATAACAAGCCTTATAAGAAGCAGCTACCAGAACTGTGGCCATTTAGTCTGTAGAACAGAGGAGGTTGAGAGGAGACCTTCTTGCTGTCTACAGCTACCTGAAAGGTTGTAATGAGGTGGGTGTTGGTCTCTTCTCACAAGTAGCGAGTGATAGGACAAGAGGAAATGGACTCCAGTTGCTCAAGGGGAGTTTGGGTTAAACATTAGGAAAATCTTCTTTATTGAAAAGGTCATCAGGCATTGGAACAGGCTGCCCAGGGAGGTGGTTGATTCGCCATCCCTGGACTTATTTAAAAGTCATGTAGATATGATGCTCAAGGACATGGTTTAGTCGTTAATGGTTTTAGTTGGACACAGTTTTAGTTAGTGGTTGGACTCAATGATCTTGAAGGTCTTTTCCAACCTAAATGATCCTATGATTCCTACTGTTTGCAGCTCAGTCTTCCTTCAGTTAGATACTTTCTGCCTTGAGCCAGCTGAGTGTGGAAGGTCAAGTATGATGAAATATTTGATGGCTGGACGTGGTCTGTACCAATAACGCTTGATGAAACATCTTTGCATGCTTTAACCAGCAGAAACCCAAGCAACATAAAACCCTGTTGCATGTGGAAAAGACCTGGCTAACGGCTCCATATTAATATGATGACATTGTTGCTTCCGGATGACCCAGCCCTTTTCCCTGCGGATGAGTCTCCCTCACTGGAGATATCCAAGACCCGCCTGGATGAGTTCCTGTGTGACTTAGTCTAGGTGATTCTGCTGTTGCAGGCAGATTGGACTAGATGATCTTTTGAGGTCCCTTCCAATCCATTATGATTCTATGAGTCTCTCAGGAGACTCGGGAGATCACTCTCAATGTGGAGGCAGATCTCGAGGAACATTATGAACTGTACCATCACACAGTACAAACTGCTGTTAGTAGAAGGTGCTGCTCATTTGGAAGTGCTCCCCAGGAAAGCACTAACTAGTCTTCTGCAGTCTTAATGCCAGCCTTGACAGCCACAGGACTCCTCTGGGGTCGCTGCCGGCTGATCTACTCAACCAAGGGCATCTTCCTCCCCAAATCCTTTAGGAAGCAGCAGGTGCACAGTCCCGAGCACGGCTCTTGCCGTGGTTGCGCAGGGCTGATGCAGAGGATTACACTGTCATGCGGAGTGTGAGCTGCCCGTTCACAGAAGACCTGTTGGTC
>JAOXOE010031876.1:0-11539 GCA_028565055.1 Phoeniculus purpureus
GGTCTTGAATATCTCCAGTGAAGGAGACTCCACAACCCCCCTGGGCAGCCTGTTTCAGTGCTCCATCACCCTCACTGTGAAGAAGTTCCTTCTTAGGTTGATGTGGAACCTTCCATGTTCCAGCTTACAACCACTGCCCCTCGTCCTATGACTACAATATTAATACATATTAAATGTATGCGTTTCAGAAAAACACTTGGTGCCTCTGAAACCAAACCAGTCTATAAATGAGATGGGATCTTCTACTTTTTTCTAATGCTGCCAATGCACTTCCTTTTAAAAGTGTTCTAAAGAACTATTACCTTAGCCTACAATGGGGTTTTACTGCTGCTAGAGTCCACAAACATTACAGTCATTTTTTGTGCTTGAGGATGGGACAAAGAGAAAGAAGTGCCTCCAACAGGCAGCAAGGATACCCAAATAAGCAGGACTTTGTTCCCCTCACTGGAACAATTCATTCTCAGTTGTAATGATAGTTACTTCTTATGTGCTATATTATTCTCACAATTTTATAATAGATTTCAACACTAATGCAACCGTGAATTCTCACCATTGTACAAAACCCATGTGTGAGAAAATTTAAACCATTCCACAGCATCCCTTCCTGAAGGGCATCATATTGAGCCATGTTTTATTCAGCAACCACAGACCTGACTTTAAAAAATAAACTTCCCTTCTTTTTTCTGGAAAATATGTTGTGGATTTTACAGTCAGTGATCTCCACAACCACACTCATTTCATCCCTCACATGGCTATACACACACTTAGGCTTTTTCCTTCTTATGGATGTGTTCAAAGGCTTCTGTGCAAAAGGCTCCATTGCAAAGCAACTTCCCTTTTGGCATCATCAGTACGAGTTGTTTTGCTAAACATGCTGTGGAGGTTAAACAACTAATATGGACTTCACATAATTTTGCAATAAAGCACCGAGAAATTCAACAGTGAGAGAAAACAGCTCGTCTCTGCTAGGTTGGATGGCCAAAGATTGGTATCTTACCAGAGGATGCAGCTTACCACCTAAGAAATGTGTCTTAGGCAGTCACAGCTCCATCCTGCCTGTATCTCAAGGCTCACTAATGGTACAATTGTACTTATGTGTGCGAGGCATCCACAGCTTTGCAGTTACCTACGACATACCTGCTCGCTTGCATAGGCAAAGACTAAGGAAGACAGACACAAGACATGCTTCTGGTGCTTTTCTACAACAAATAACTGCGACTTGGTCTGGGTGATCCTGCTCTGGCAAGGGGGATTGGACTAGATGATCTTTCGAGGTCCCTTCCAATCCCTAATGGTTCTATGGTTCTATGAGTCTAAGTAAACAGGTTTAAACCTTCATTCCCCATGCCTTGTTCATCACCACTCCAGGTCCCTTCCAATCCCTATTGATTCTATGATTAGAAGGTAAGAAGACAGGGAGAGCAGCCTGATCTTTTTCCTTTCTGTGTGTAAGTTGCCATCTGTCCATTAGAAACTACGAAAAGGTTTGACATTTCAGGATTAAAAACTGTTCTATGCGAAGGTGCGTATTCACCACTCAGGATGTATCTAGGGCAACACTTAAAAGCTTAATTACTACCTGCAGAGCCATGGATGTGCCTCATAGCTAAGTTAATAGCAGACACAGATGGACAATCAAGAAAAAAATTTGGCCAGCAATCAGGAAGAGAACCTGTGAAGAAGTTGTGTTTATCACATCGCAGCGAACACAGTAGGTTTAAAAGCAGCAACTATCCTCAATAATTGAGCCACCAGGCTGATTAGATTCTGCATCAGAAAGCTTCAGAAGGAACAGTCATTTACACACTCTATTCTGGTGTGCAGCAATGTTTACTGCTCTGGTAGAAATGGCACCAGGAAACTATTTCCTTTTTTCATCTCACACTCTCGAATGCATCTTTCATAAGGAATGAAGTGGAACAGTCACCAGCTGGTAAAAAATGTCCAGTCATTTCTGCAGACTAAGGTCGTAGTCCTTAGTCAGCAGAATTTCCTCAGATCCAACATCACACTGAGAAAATCCCTGCACCGTACCCAAGACTGGAGAGTGCGTAGCTCTCTTTGGTTTAAAGTCTAGTGGGGTTAGGGTTAGGTTTGGTAAGTGGTCCCAGTAAGGAGAAGTCGATGAAGTAGCCACCGTCAGTATAGCTTTTTATTTAGAAGAATGTCCAAACACAAAGAAGAAACTTGTCTAGGTGGCTGTTCTCATCTTTCTTCCATCACGTAAGTTACATGGAGCTGGCTATGACTATCCTACACCTTAAGTACTCTTTCCTTACAAATAACACTGCTATCTGCATCCTGCACAGCTCACTTATTTTAACTTTCCCCTTTCCAGGTCCAGAGCAGATGATATGCAATGTCTCTGCTTTGCTGGTTGCATGAACCAGAAAAGAGTCACTAAGTGGCAATTGCCTGCCAACGGTGTACGACTCAAGGACCTTACCCTTGGCAGAGAGTGAAACTCAAGGTAAAGACTTGCTTCACACCTGATTAGATGCCCACTTGGGCTACTGAAAATTATTCACCAAAGAGCTCAGCAGTGACTAATGTGTGACAGCCAGGCTGCTCAGCAGCAGCATCAGAAGAGCAGTGCATCACCAAGCATCTTTCCTGATGTTGATTAGTCCTGATTAGGCACCTCCTTAAGCTTTGGCATCTTGCTGGGTCAGCCCCAGAATGGGATGACTTTCTCTCTCTTTCCACCCCCCTGTACTTCAGGATACTGTTGCCTGGGCAACTTTTACTGAGGTTTTAGGTTCCAATTCCAACATGTACCTGCTCATTGTTCATAACTCATTCTGTTTTCCTTCCCTTCACTCCCCCTCAGCAAATCCATATGGTAATTATATTTCAAACACCCAGGTGAAAGGGGCATGACCATGAGTGAGGAGACTGTTTCTAAAGCAGGAAAGGGCTGTGCAAAATAAGTCCAGTCAGCCCCAAATTTTTAACCTGTTCATGTCATGCCTGGTGCTCCATACCTTCAAGATCCATCACACCAACCCTTACAGCTGGTCCAAACAACATAAGGTTATATTGGTGTCACAGGAACATTTTGGACACACGATGGATATTGCCACAAACACAGGCATGACATGCATGAAAAACTGAACTACAGAAAGCATACAGGCTATGAAAAGGCCTTTGAGTCCTGTTGAAAAGATGTGATGCTCTACTTCATGCAAAACCCCCAGTGAATGAAGCAGGTAAATCTGGATAATTTTGTTATAGTCACAGTTATGTACAAAGTCTGACTTTCCTCAAAGTCAGATGGACTGAACACTGCAGGACAGTTTCCCCATTCCTTCAATCTGGTACCTCAACAATGGACAGTCTTGTCATAACTATCCCACAGATGCTGCACAACATACACTGTGGTATTGTTTCCCTTTACTACTTAGTGTTATCCCCTCACTCATGTGCCCTGTCTTACCAAACTAACACACAGACCCAGCTCATCTGCAAGTACCACATTCCTAAGCTGCCTGGCCACTACCACAGCTTAGGGCAAAGATGCTCCAGTACCTCATAAAACTATATTAAACCAAGGATCTACTTATTTCAACAACGTTTCATCCAACCCATAATGAGACAACCTACTCTGGCAAGCAATTAACACATTTTAACAATTATCACATTGCAGCTGAAACCTATTAATTCTAAACGAGCTTGGTTCCTGACCTTAACTAAATAATTCACACCTGCTAACACAACTATAATTACAGCCTAGTAACTCCAAAATTGCTTGTTCCAGACTGGATATCTGAGGCTTGTTCTCAAGCCCAGAGGCAACCACATTTATTACATTTTGCAGTTGGCTGTCACAGACACAGAAATTAAAACCTGCATTGAAGAAAATCCCTTTCCACCATCACCTGTTTGTCTGGGAGGTCAAATTTTTAAAGAGGAAGGCAGGGAAACGACAGGGGACAGACATCCAGGCTGGGCATCTTTCAGACTCAGGAACCGGTGCAGGAGCAGTTGAAATTGCACCACACAAACGCACCACAAGTGCTCTACTCCAGCCGAGGAGTGGAAGAAAGTGCCCATAGGTTTTAAAAAGCTGTGGCACCCCTGTACAGAAAGAAAAGTAAGAACAAGATCTCCAGGAAGGTCTCTGCTCTCCCTTTCAGGTAAAATTG
The DNA here is from genome assembly GCA_028565055.1 of Phoeniculus purpureus. Lineage (NCBI taxonomy): Eukaryota > Metazoa > Chordata > Aves > Bucerotiformes > Phoeniculidae > Phoeniculus > Phoeniculus purpureus. The sequence goes on from JAOXOE010031876.1 coordinate 4,146, forward strand.
GAGCAAACCTTAAATATTGAGACAACTAAATATTTAATTAAATGGCTGAACCAAGTTTTTACCACAGGCTGGAAAGGACTGGAAGGTGGATTCTTTCTTATCCCTTTATGAAGCATAAATTTCAGCCCTACATTAAATACAGTCTAAAAAGAGCATTACATTGTAAACCTCACCAATGGGGACTGTGCCTTGATTGGTACTGTAGTCCCCAGTGGCACTGGCTGCCTTTGTACATCGCATTTCTAAGCCATCCTTTAGTGCAGCATGTACCTACGAAAGCACTAAGTGCTACAGACAATAACCACCACAAACAAAGGGTGTTTGTATTTTAAGCTGGACATTGTAAACACAGAAAAGATGACCTTAAACTACTTATCACAGGAGTAAATGGCAATGGACAATACTCAGGTTTACTTGTTTGAGATTTTGTGTCTAGGTATTTATTTGCTGGGGGAAAGAGGTGGGGGGATAAACCAGTGTGTCCTGGTGTCTGGCTGGCCTGAGTCTGGGGGTTTGGAAGGGTGAGATGCAGCACAGTGAGCTGTATGATTTGGAAAACACCAACTCAAATTCACATTGAAAGCTTTAAAAATAGAACTCTAGCAGGAGCTAAGACTGCTCAGTGAAGGCTACTTCTCTTGACCCTTTAGAATGCTCCAGGAAGAAAGTGCCTAATTTTCCTCCGTAAAAGCACAAGCTTTACCCAGTTGGGGCCGTGCAGTTATCCTGAGCACAGCTGGTGAAGGCAGCCCTCCTCCGTTTCCACGCCCGTAGCCAGCATTATCAAGATGAAGTAGAGTTCACAAATAGCTAAACAGGGTTCATCAGGTTTCTCATAATCCCCAGAACCTCACAATCAGGGATGAGTCCTTCAAAAAGTATTTCTTTGGGTTTCTACTCCACACTCTGTTTTGGTTTCCTCAGCATCCGAACTGACCAGGAGAAGAAACGCTACTTCCTTCGGCAACCTGCTCCCTTGTGCTGCACACTGCTGCCAAAATGCCCCTGGGGTTTCCTAATGAAGAGCACAAAACAGGACAAAATGGAGAAACCTGGATTTCTGCAGAGAGATGGGCTCCGTGTCTTCCACTAAAGAAGAGAAACAAAACCTGAGATTATTAAAAAAAAAAAAGGAAGAGGCAAAAAAAATCACTGCTTGGAGGGAAAAGCATATGTTGAAGACTGAGACCTGCAGAAGGAAAGAAGACTAGACCTTACACAGGGCTAAAAGCAGCAACTATGAAAACCTACATGCTGAGCAGGTTGCTGCCTGAACTGCACAACAGGGGATCAGTACAAACAGTAGAGCTGAAGTTAACTCTGCTGCCAGCAAGCAGCCTTGCTCTCTCTTTTATGGAGGTTGGATGGAAGTATACGAGGGAAGGAGCTGCTCCACATCCAAACAAGTGCTCTTTCCGCTTTCCAGGAGCATCAAAGCCAGTTGCACAATTGTCTGGGGAGATAGGATTTTCCACCCTTTTAATGGAAATCTTAACAATTACTTGTTCCACCTCACATAGTTTGTAGTCACAGGTATTAGCCCAGATATTCAAGAGAGTAACCTATGAAATAGGCTTGTGACTACACTAGCCACCCAGCTCTGGTTTCAAGTCCATAGGCCAGTGAATATCCCAGAAGAAAAGCAAAAACAAAAATCAAACCAGCATTTAATTCCTAGCTAGGTCCAAAAGAAAGGGCTGAAAACAAGAATTCCATATGCTGTCCTCAGACTAGAGAGAACAATCCTATTCTGTCAAGAAGGCTCACTCCAGATGATTGTGGCAACTTGCAGAAAAGGTACAGGTTCTTCCAGCACAAGCATCCAGAAACTTTGTGGTGTTCTATACCCGGTGGGAGAAGAGGGAAAGAACCTGCTTTCAAAATTCACATCCATTAGATAACAAGTATGAACTAAAAGACCTGTCTCCTAAATCTCAGAATCCTAGGAAGGAAGCCATGCACTCTCTTCAGCACTTCGTATCAAGACTGTCTCCATGCTCACGTCAGCTTTTCCTACAGCTCAGGAGGAGGGAGGGCAGCCACATCTCCTCTCCCAGGAATCAGAGCAAGTCCAGGTCAACACCCAAAGCCAGCAGCCAAAACCAGGTTTTTTAAAAGCATCTCTTTTCACCAAAAAAAGAGTGGGGTGATTTAAGGTCCAAACTTCAGAAGGCAATGCACAAATAGTAAATAAAAACTGAAAAGGAGCTTTGTCTATCTCAGATGTGAACACCAAGTTCAGCTTGAAACTAAACTCCTCCTATTCAAGGAAGCCTGAGCTTCCAAATCAGCGTAGAGATTTTTGCTAGGAAATAGACTACTTGAAAGTTAAATCTTCCAGTTTCTCAGTCTTAGATAGAGCATTTTGGTTACTGTTTTCCTCTGTGGAACCAAGCCAGCACTCACACACAGGGTGAATTTACCCCATGGTAGATGACTGTGTTTTAGACATAGTCTCTCCAAAGCAACCCATAAGATACAAGGACAGGATATTTCCTAAGACTGACACCAGCAGCAGATTTTTCTGTGACTTTGTAAATGACTGCTGAATTTGCTGCAAATCATAATGTGGGGGGGATCTACTACAAAGTAAAAAGAGAGAGAATTATTATTAATTGAAGCAACAGGTACAAGCAGTACAGAGGAAATCAGAATTACAGCAACGGTTCCTTACTAGCAACAAACTCTTGATCACTTCAACAAATTCCAGCAAGCATCACGGAATGCTTTGGGCTGGAAGAGATCTGTAAAAATCATCTGGTCCAACTCCACTGCAGTGAGCAGGGTTATCCATAAGCAGATCAGGTTGCCCGGAGCCCTTTCCAATCTGACTCAGAATGTTTCTGGGGATGGGGCATCTACAGCCTCTCTGAGCATCTTGTGCCAGTGTTTCACCACCCTCACTGTATAAATTTTCTTCCTTATACCCTGTCTAAATCTCCTCTCTTTTAGTTAAAGCCATTACCCTTTGCCCAGTCACAACAGGTCCTGCTAAAAAGCCTGTCCTCATCTTTCTTGTACTCAAGGTTGCTTTAAGGTCTCCCTGGAGCCTCAGAGGAGACCTTTGCAGTGAACAACCCCAGCTGTCTCAGCCTGTCCTCATAGCAGAGGTGTTTCAGCCCACGGACCGTTCTTGTGGCCTCCTCCTGACCTGCTCCAACAGGTCCATGTCTTTCCTTTCCTCTACTGGGGACTCCAGAACTGGGGGCAGAACTCCAGATGAGCTCTCACCAGAAGGAGCAGGGGGCAGGATCCTCAACCTGCTGGCCAGACTTCTGCTGATGCAGCCCAGGACACTGTCGCCTTGCTGGGCTGCAGGTTGACAGCTCATGCCCAGCTTTTCATGCTCGAATCATTTTCCGCAAGGCTGATCTCAATCATCTCCCACCCCAGCCGTTACTGATAGCCGAGATCGCCCCAGCCCAGCTGCAGAACCTTGCACGTGGCCTGGCTGAGCTTTAAGAGCTTCGTTCGCTCGCACTACTCCAGCTTGTCCCGGTCCCTCTAGATGTGGACAAACCAACCCCTGACACGGGAGAACGCAAACGCCTCTTCCCGGCGGCGCCGGAGCCGGGGCCGTGCGGGATCGGGCTGCGGGCTGCGCCTCAAAGGGCTCGGACAGTGCCATCTGCTGGGGCCGGCTGCGGGCAGGAGTCTTTGCACAGAGCCAGTTCGTTGTGTTTTGCTCCTGCCTGTGATGAACTTGGGTGCTTGGACGAAACGCAACTGCCGATGGGTGCTAAAGGTTTTCGAGAGACCCTTCGGAATTCATTCAGATGCCTTGGGAATGTTTTCGAAATGTCAAAGCGCCGTGCACGGTGCCCAGTTCCTTTAGATTGTTCTGAAAAGCCGGAGAGGCGAGGGGTTGTTTTGTCAGTTGCTGCTCTGCAGTGCAGTAAAAGCTCAATCAGCAGAGCACTTAAGCAAATGCTCACCTTTAAGCATCTAAGTGGCTTCTCTGACGGTGGCAAGAAATAATTGCATTTCCTCAAAGTCCTGTGGAGCAAGACATGAGATCGGGGCTTGAAGAAAGAAAAATGTGCTTTTAGAAGTGTCTGTCTGCTGTTTACCGAGGAATCATGCAGATGCGTTCTACAGTCAGAAACATCCGTGGGGAAAAACAAGAAGAGAGAACAGCGCAAGAAGCAAAAATTGAGTCTTGTGTTAAGAAAATCACTTCTTGAATTATAACAAATAGCAAATGGTTCATTTAAAGTCATTAGCAAGTTAATATTCAGCTGTTCAGAAATTCTTGTATTATAGTTTTAAATTATTTATAGACTTTGTAGAACTGATGCTTTTAACCTCAAACCCTTCTTGGACTGTTTAATATTAAAAACCTTTCTCTAATGGTCATCAAGAACAATAATAAGGCTAATTTTATAACCTGTATACCAGTTCCACTTGAGAAACTCAGTTTCTAAAACTAGAGTTTAGGGTGTGCTTATCAGTCTTGGGTAATGAACCTGAGCTACCTATGGAGTCTGTCTCAGATAGATATTTGCCTTATAACTTTGTGGATTGTTCCAAGAAGCTGAAGAGGCAATAATTTTGAAAGAGAAATGAAGGATCTTTAGTGAACTAGTCATGCTGAGATTTTAAAATACATTTTTGGAACAACTTGTAATTAAATTGTGGACTTCAGTGCCACATTTTTTTTGGCCCATCAATAATACAAAAACATGTCCCTTAACTATTATCTCAAGTCATGGATGGTAAGTTTGTCAAAGAGCTATGGTGCTGTATTCTTCTTTTCCAGAACTGATTTTCCTGTGACTACTAAAAGGCTTACAGATTTTAAAACATCTTTTTTTAAGAGAAATGCATGCTTATTGATCATGTTCAGCAGGCTACGTTTAAATGAATGATTATTTAAAATATCGGTCTGGGCTATACATTAAAGGAAAAACGTTTTACCCTTGAACTCTTGGCTCCAAAACAGCAAAGCCCTTACACAAACGCTTGACTTCAACCATATGTTGATTTCACAGTGTGCTTCAAAATAGCCATCTCCTTAATTACTCTGCTTAGTCCTAGTTCAGTTGTATTAATCATAAAATATGGAGGTCATGGGGGGAGAGATTTTATTCACGTTTGGTATGTCTGAACAAATTTCTGAAGTCAAGCATCTCGTAAGATGTGGATTTGCAGAATTCCCTTAGCTGAGTGGTCAGTGAAGTCACCAACTTTCTGGTGTGGCAAAACTCACAATTGTACCTGTGGGAGAAGTTCAGGTCCAGTGTTTTGAGTAGAACAGTACTGGTTAGGTTAGGGTGCTTTAGTAGTTTATCTGAACTAAGGGATTCTGGTTTTCCTTCAGTTACAAAGTCTGTGTAGCTAACTACACAGGAAGGGTGCAACAGACATACCCAGTTTTCTGTAGAAACCTGGGACTAAGCCTGAATGCACGTGAACAGCAAGCACATGGTAAGACTACTTTAACTTGACAACACTTATACTTGGCATGTATGCCAATAACCATCCTGGCACTACTAGCTGGTGTTACAGGAGGACAAACAAGATTAACTTCGAGTCTGATGGATACTCAGAGTGCAGCCATTTAGCCACCAAAACCCAGCAATGGCCATGGCTCACTGGTTGAATGCCATGGCTTTAAAGTGCGACTCAAAACCATTTCGAGGCACTTGTCACACGTGAAGACACCGTGCCTGAAGGAACAGTGCTGTCAGGAAGGTCACCCGGCGGTTAAATGTTCAGAACCCGAAGATGCAGGCAGGAACTCCGGTCTCAGAAATCCACTACTACATTGCAATAATGATTTATATTCCATAAGTCGTACTTTGAATATCAGGTGCAAAGACAGAGTCAAGAATTCAAAGCTTAGACAAGAGTCATTGCATGGTGATTGATGGCTCTGTGTCACTCTGGTTTATGGGTTATGACCGCTAGAGACTTCAAAATGAACTAAGCCAAACATCACTGCATCCCTTGCTCAGTGAAGCAAGGATGCAGGACTCAGAAACCAAACGGTTCTGTCAGAAAATAAAGTACTTAGCTCAAAAAAATCTGCCAGACTTTCAACATTTTTGACAGCTTCCATATTCAATGCATGCAAAAACAAGTCTGATGAATGCAGGCAACACACCCAGAATGTTTGTTGGGCATTACAAATCCCTATTATCCTTAGATAAATCACACATCTCCTTTATGTAGGTTTGCTCCCTCTTGGATGTTCTATAGAGGAAGCATCTTCATTAAGGAAGAAAACCTGTGCTTTCCATATGCTGTGTAGCATTAGAAGCTGTCCTTACAGGCTGTACCAAAGCATGCTGGTGATGAACAGCACATGTTAGCTGTAAATATTAGCTGTCCTTCAAGCATACAGGTATCAAGTGCAATAGAACCTGTATTGTCATTTATTGTCATTTATTAGGAAGAATTCTTCTCAAGAAGTAAAATGCAACTTATTAATTCTCAAAACGACTCAATCCTACAAATTCAGCCATAGCTGTTATAAAGGTACCATGTTTACCATCTGCTTTACAATCTTCTTTCTTTAATATCATCATCATATCATAGTATCATAGTATCACCAGGGTTGGAAGGGACCATCATGTGTTCCATCTCTCTTGAAAGAGAAAAATCACGCTGATTTGGGTTATTCATGTTTTGATGAACTTTATCCCTTCTGGAAAGCTGCAAACAGCATCGTTTATGAACCTTCACCAGACTCATCAGAAGAGTTTTAAGGCAGACACAAGCAATCTAAGGAAAGACAGTTGTCTAAAATTGTAAGTGACCATAATTCTCTTAATGCTGTGCTGAAGGCACACGTAAGGGATCTTAATGGAGGTTGAATAGTCAGTGGTGACTTTCTAAGAGACAGTTTTTCAAGACTATAGGAAAAGTAAAGAATGAACACTGTTAAAGGCAAGACATAATCTTAACAGTTCTGAAACCATGCTGTCACATCTCTGTCACTCATACAGGTTAGGTCAAAGCACAAACACATGACCAGTAATTTTTTATTCCTACAGCTTTCTTACCTCCTATTTGTTTTGGCTTTAAACTCTACTTTTCTTGTTGGGGAAAGCTGACAGCAAGACCTTGTCCTTATGCCTTGCACATGACATGCACAACTGTGCACCTCAGCATCCCAAGGAACAAAGCTGGAGCTACAGAAACAGAAAGTATGGGACAAAGTACACAGAGAACCAGCGCCTCATGTGCTTCCTCTACAGTCTCTGGATGAGAGGATGGTGGTTTACAAGACATGCTGTTAAGTAGAGTGGGAAAACCTGTCTGTTTAGTGCAGGATTTTGAGGTGCTTGTAAGATTCTTTAAAGCCTGACACATTATCTCCTTCACTGGAGATATTCAAGACCCGCCTGGATGAGTTCCTGTGTGACTTAGTCTAGGTGATCCTGCTGTTG
>JAOXOE010031878.1:0-11537 GCA_028565055.1 Phoeniculus purpureus
CTCCCCCCACCACGCAGACCCCCGAGCGCCCTGTTGGAGGAGTTTTAAAAGAGAGAAGAACAAGAAGGATATCAGAGCCACAGCAGATCTGGACAACTGAGAGCCCTGGCAGGGGCTGCCCCGGGGGGGGTGGAGTCTCCTTCTCTGGAGACGTTTCAGACCTGCCTGGGATGTTCCTGTGTGACTGGATCTAGGGGATCCTGCTGTGGCAGGGGGATGGGACTGGATGCTCTTTTGAGGTTCCTTCCAACCCCTAATGCTCTGGGACTCTGTGACCCAGCCCTCGAGGACCCCAGGGCAATGACTCCCAGTGCTCTGGGATTCACATGGCGAATAAATGTCCTTCCAAATGTCTTTGCTTTCGTCTTCTGGGCATTTTACCCAGCAGCTTAGGCCTCCCCTTCTGCTATTTGTGGTTTGGAGACGCCGCTCTTGTGGAACACTTCTGTGCTCTTCCCACACACGAGGGCTCTTCCTGGACTTCCCTGAGCACGCTGCCAGGCCACACCGAGCTCCCAGCAGCAGTGCGATGCAGGAGAGCCCTGCAGGGCAGCTCTAGGGGCTACTGCTCCCCTGAGCTCGCCACAGCTCTCCCAGGAAACAGAGGCACCCTGCTCGGACTCGGGGCTTGTCAAGGGAGCAGGTGAACATGACAACACCAGGGCATCACAGGGAGCAACCACAACGACCCGTCCATGAGAGCAGCTACCTGAGGGCAGCTACCTACCGTCACTCCAGAGATGATGGGGGCTTTGCCTTCGATTAGCTTATAGATCTCTTGAACCGCTTCCTCGTCGCTCTTGTCTTTGAACCGCTTCTTGGAGAGTTCCTGAAGCGCCTCCTTGAACTGCTCGAACGTGATGGTTCTAGAAGACTTGCCCCTGTCAGAGCACACAGAGACCAGCTCGACGTTACAAGGGAGCACGGCAGGAAGTCCAGGGGTAGGGCAGCTCTAGCTCACCGCAGGGAACCTCACCGAGGTGGGGAGCCTCACACAGCCCCTTTGTGGTGCCAGGGCAGACGCACCCGCTGGGCAATCACATCCCTCAGTAGGACAGACCCTGAGAGACTGGCCTCGATGAACCTTCAGAAATACAGAGGGAACCCAGGCCCTGCCTCTGTCAGAGCTCCTGCCACAGCTCCAGCCACCGCCGATCGCTCGCGGAGCCCCCTGCACATGCAGCAATGCGGGTGACACCCCAGGTACCTCCTGTCAGTTGAGAGATTTTATTCCTCTCAACAATTTATTTGTGGGCTCACAACTGGATGAGGAGCGATGCAGCTGCCAAAAGGAAACTGATGGCAGGCAGCAAATAGCTCGAAACCGCTCGACTATTAGCAGCTGGCAGGTTGTGAAGTGATGCTTCAGTGACAGCACCATAGAGCATGAGGGGCTGGGAGGGACCTCGAAAGATCATCCAGTCCCATCCCCCTGCCACAGCAGGATCCCCCAGATCCAGTCATTAGGGGATGGAAGGGACCTGGAAAGATCACCCAGCCCAATCCCCCTGCCACAGCAGGATCCCCTGGACTCCTGCTGGGATCAGGTAACTGCTACAGGAGTCTGTGCAGGCTTTGAGAACCAGGAGGTGCTGGCTTCTCACAGCCAGCTTCAATACCAACACAACCCATCGCCGGGGCCAGAGGATGACCCTGCGGACACAGCTCCTGACTGACTGCCGCCTGCCCTGCTGTGCACAGCCCACGCTCCGCAGCACCCGAACCAGCGGGCACCGGTGCTGCAGCTGGCAGGTCCGGGAGGCTCCGAGCAGCTGCTGGCCCTGGCGCTGAGCAGCACAGCTCGTCCTGCCCTCTCCTGTGTCTCCGCAGCCGTGCCCTGAGTGCGGAGCAGCAGCAGGCTGAGGCACCGCTCTCTGCACCGACAGAGCCAGGCTCAGCCTAGCCATAGGGAAGAAGTTCTCCGCAGCGAGGGTGGGCAAACCCTGCACGAGGGCTCCCAGAGAGGTGGCCGACTCTCCCCTGCTCCAGGCCAAGCCGGATGGAGCTCGCGCGTCCCGGTCCAGCCGGAGATGCTGCTGCTCACCCCAGGAGGGGCTGCGCTAGACGGGCTCCGCAAGGTCCCTTCCCACCGGCACTGCCCTTCGCTCACACTGAACCGCTGCAGACCCACGAGGCAGCCAGACCCCCAGGCTGCTCCCACCGTGGCAACTCCACCGCACGGCCAGGAAGCCCCTTCCCAACAGCAGCTTCTCAGAGGTCACGAAGCCAAACTGCAGAAGTCCAGCTCAAAGCAAACAATCCCCGGACGAACCCGTTTCCCTTCTGTCAGGCCGCTGCTGCAGGGAAGCGGCTCCTCCGTGCGGCGGTGCCTTGTTTTCAGCGGCTCGTTAGAGCTCTCTCGTTTCCCAGGGAACAACCAAACAAACACGTCCGCGGCCCGTCTCCAGGGGTGGCGGGTTCCAGCAGCTCGGCTGCGGTGCCGTCCTGCCAAGGACAAGCCCTCGGTCATCAGCGCCCGTCGCTCAGCCTTAGCGCCCCACAGACGCACCGGAGACCTGGGGGGCAGAGAGAGGGCTGGACCTCGGCAGAGAAAAGAGACAGGGCAAAGGGATGGAAGGGAAGGGAGCTGTGAGCCGGAGCCGTCCCGAGGTCGGGGAGTGGGCAGCAAGGGCAGAAGACTCAGCGGTCACAGAGCATCCGGGGTTGGAAGGGACCTCAAAGATCAGCGCAGGCAAAGCAGAGGTTGGAGAGGAGAAGCCAGGCTCTGCCATCTCCCAGTTCCATCCGCTTCCTAATCAGAAACCAGCACTAAACCCCGAGGTAACCACCAGGGGAAGCCTGAGAAGGTGGTTATAAGACAGCGACCCCCAGCTTCAGCAACGAGCTCCTCTGGCTCTGAAGAGGGAGAGATGGAGCCTCTGCCGGGGTTCAAAGGGAGAAACACATGGAGAGTGGAGGGGGATTGGACCGATGATCTCCCGGGGTCCCCTCTGATCCCCAGTGCTCTGGGACTCGGTGCAGACGCGGCTGCAGCCCCAGCACCTGCAGAACAGCCCCTGCCAGTGGCTCTTCGCACTCCGTGAGGGCTATAAACAGACAGTGACCGAATCCTCTCTGGGGCTCTGTCTCCTCCCCTGGATTAAAGGTTTATCGGTCCTTGCAGGGCTGACTCACGAGCACCTGAAACCAGGGCCAAAGCACTGCAGGAACGATGGCGGCTCAGCACCGCCGCAGGTGCTCTCTCGGTGGCATCAGCTCCCTCAGCTCAGAGCCCCGGCTGCATCTAAAGGACCCGAGAGTTTGCAAGAAGTGGGGGTTCACTCATCTTACAGACATCACCACCGCAAACCAGAATGACACGGAACGAACAGCTGGGGAACCTCCAAGATACTGGAATTAATTGTGATGTTTAAAACCCGCCTGGACGTGTTTCTGCACCACTGGATCTAGGGGATCCTGCTGTGGCAGGGGATGGGACTGGCTGATCTTTTGAGGTCCCTTCCGATCCCCACGTGCTGTGACTCCGCGTGAAAGTAGAGAGGAGACTGCGAAAGACCAAGAGCCTGTGACTGACTCAGCTCAACAGCTACCGAAGGGAGGTGTCGGACCAGCCCTGGGAAAGATTCCGACAACTCTGGAGGTGCCTGACATGGCTGCAGTGACTGAGCTGAGGAAGCAGCTCAAGTTACTTCACTATTAGGGGGAATTTCTGCCAAACTGAGCCCATCTCTCACATCTGCTGCAGAACCCATCAAGGCTCAGGACAGTGCTGTGTGCCAGGGGGAAAGTGGCGCTGCCCTTGGATCAGCCTGGCTGTGCTTGGAGCACCCTCCCCAGCCAGCCTCCTGCAGAGCTGGGAGCACCACTGTCTGCATGAAGCTTTGCAAACCTGGAACATCTCCCCTTGACACTTGGTCAGCTGAGAACAGCCTGACATCTGCTATCTCACCCCAGGAGCTCGCTGGTCTCCCCTTGGCCAACAAATGCCCCAGGCAGGAGCTTCTAGGGCATCCAGCACAGGGAGAAAACATAAACAGCCTGAACTGGGAAGAGAGGTTTCGACTTGCTTCAGGCTGAGACACATGAAGAAGGTCCTTCTCACATTGATGTGGCACCTCCTCCATTCCAGCTCACACCTGCTGCCCCTTGTCCTGTCACTGGGTGCCCCTGAGCAGAGCCTGGCTCCATCCTCCTGACGCCCACCCTTCCCATATTGATGGACACTCATGGGGTCTCTTCCCAGCTCCCTCAGCCTTTCCTCATCAGGGAGATGCTCCCCTCCATCATCCCTGTGGCTCTGCACTGGGCTCACATCTCTAACTATGGCCCCATCACAAGAATTAACCCCTCAGATTTCCTCTCCTTTACGTTCAAACACCTGAGCAGGAGTTTACTCGAGGATAAAGGGGAAACGCTGACATCAGGCTCCTACTGACAACTGAGAGCACCAGTCACTCCCTACAGGGACAAACCAAACCAACACGTTTTAGACCTTGAAATGAAGGAACAAAGGGCTGAAGAGCTGCTCCAGGGAAGGCAACCTGAGGGATGGATATCGGTCTGATGGTTCAAACTGCTTCGCTCAGTCCATAACTAAACCCAAACAGGTCTCTGTTCTTAATGCTAGAGGCTCTGTAAAAAAGACGGGTCCAGCCTGGTGCTGAGGGGCTCTGGGCCAGGCCCAGCGGGGCCTGAGGGAGCCTGAGAGCAGGAAGCAGCCGCTGGAGCAGTGCGTGTGAGAAACTGGCCAATGGGCACGGAGAGAGCCGAGGCCGCAGCCAATCAGGACACAGATCTTGGAGCCTGCTGCCAGCTCGGCCAATCAGGATACGCAGAATCGATGCCCCAAGGGCAGGGCCCAGCAGGCTGTGGGGAGCCGGGGCTGCAGCGCCCCGGGCCGGGCAGGACCAAGGGACCTCTACGAGCAGAGCGGAGCTGCCGGCTGCCAGCGCAGGGGGGGCCTGGGCTCCTCTCAGCCCCATCCTGGGGACTCCCACAGGGTGGAGAGAGCCTGGCCCAGGGTGCCCTGAGAGGTGGGAGAAGGCCCATCCCAAGGCAGGTGGGCCCTGGGTGCTCTGAGCACCCTGCGCTGGCTGGGGATGGCCCTGTTCAGGGGATGGGGGTAGCACTAGAGGAGCCTGGAAGGTCTTGTCAACCTAGAACATTTTATGGTTCCCCACAAACAGAAGCCATCAGCTCCCCCAGCTCTGCTCCTCCACAGCTCTAACAGACAGACCCAGGCACTTACACACTCCCTCTCCCATTTCATCGTGGTTTCTGCCACCATGCCCTGCAGCCGTGCCTCCAGCCTTCGCTTGTCAGAGGCCTGACGCTGCAGTTTCTGGCTCTGGCTTTCCAGTTCGTGCTGAAGGTTACGTTTGTCTTCCTCATAAATGGTCGCCGTTTTCTCTAGAATCTCAATCTGAAGGAAGAAAGGAAGGACTTGACTGCTGCTGTTCCAACCCCCTTTGCACAGGCAGGGGCACCTTCACTAGAGCAGGTTACTCAGGGCCCCAGCCAACCTGCCCTTCAACACGGCCAGGGATGGATGGGGCCGCCACAACTGCCTTGGGCAACCTGTTCCAGCATCTCAGCACCCTCAGAGCAAAGAATTTGTTCCTCATGGCCAACCTCCATCTCCCCTCTTCAAGTCTGGAACCCTTTTCCCCCTTCCTACCGCAGCTCTCTTGCAGCCCCCTTCCTTCAGAGATTGGGAAGCTGCTCAAAGGGCACCTGGAAGTCTCCTCTTCTCCAGGCTGAACAACCCCACCTTGTTCAGCCTGTCCTCAGAGGGGAGCTGCTCCAGCCCCCTGAGCATTGGAGTTGCTCTTCTCCAGACCCCTTCCAGGAGCTCTGCATCCTTCTGATGTTGGGGACTCCAGAACTGGACCCAGCGCTCCAGGTGGGGTCTCCCCAGTGCAGAGCAGAGGGGGAGAATCCCCTCCCTCGACCGACTGTCCCTGCTGTTTCTCAGCTCTCTCACAAGTTGTCCATCTGAACACACTAACAGAAGCCAGAGAGCTAAAACCACTAAGTCAAGTTCCCCTACAGAAGCCTCTTCTCATCTCGTTTTTAATATCTGTCTCACAACCCACGCCTGCTGTCAAGAAGTTCATACAGAGAACGTTGTGCTCCGCTTTAGGCAATGAAAACAAGAAGCTGACCTTGTACTCCAAAGTTTTGATTTTCTTCTCCAGGCGCTCGAGCTCCATTTTCTGTTCTGTGATTGTTTTCTCCTTCTCTGAGAGTTTTCCTTGAACGTAGTTTTCCTTGGATGCGACGCTGGAGTCGAAATCTTGCAGCACGGTTTTAAAGGCGAGCACTGAGAGAAATCAATCGATTTTCATCTCCTCACCCTACGCCGACAACATCAAAAGCAGATCTGCTTTCTCTCCTCCCAATTTAACGCTACCAGCTAGTTCATTACCTCCAAGAGGTTTTTTGAAGGATCAAGCTAGACAACACACATTCGTGCTGCTACAGACGAGATCCCTCGGGCAGCGCTGCCGATAGCCAGGTTCTCACCGTTTTTGGAGAACTCATCCACCATCGTTCGCCGCAGCTTCCGCCGTTGTTCCAGGACTTCAATCAGCTTCGGAATCATTTGATCGTCATTAACATCCAACAGCTCGCACGAAGGCAACGGAGGGAAGTTGTGCAGAAACGTGTCTGAAACAGACTGCTCTTCTGTTTCTGTGAGGTTTAAAGCCAAGAAAGTCCGTCAGCAAGAAGGGAAGGGGAAAAAAAAAACCCTGCCTGACAAGGCACAGCCGCAGCAGCAGGGAGCAGACAGAAGAATTAATGAGGAGTTTTCAGAAGAGATGACAGTGTGGGGAAAAGATTAAGTGTGACATCCTCGATTCATTGCTTTACAATCCATCCAGACAAGCCTTGATGGCTCAAGTAGGTCCTAAGCCACGTAAAACCCTCCACGTCTGGGCCTCAGCACCGTTTCCTTTCAGGAGCTGCAATAATGGGACTGTGGATTCAGCTCGTCACCAATTAACAAATTGTTTCTGTCACACTCAGGCAGTACCTGAGGTTTAGGCTGTGGAACAAGCGGAGCAGGGAAAGCTCACAACTAGCAGCTAATTGAAGTTCCTTTTGCTCTTTCAAAGCTCCAGCAATTTAAAATTCTCATTCAAATGTAATTTAAACCCACCACCTCCTCCTAAGGGGAAAGCAGTGTGTGTGATCCCCTCGTGTGCTCGAGTTTACCTCCGTTTATGGGGCCGCCTCTCATCTCCAGTTTCCTGGAGAGCTCGTCGCGGAAGGCCTGGTTCCTGAAGCGCCGGCCCGGCGTCAAGCCGCACAGGGGTCTGTCCACAGGCCTGGCAACTTCAACCTCCTGGGTCATTTCTGCAAAGCGCATCACTTGCTGCAACACAGGAGAGGAGGGTTTGGCGGCAAAGCTCAAAGAAACAGTCTGGTGTCAGCCTGACAGTGATACTGTAGGTCAGGAACAGTATCTGAAGGGCTATCAAGGGATAAACTCCAGTAGTTCCCTGCTACACAGCTTGTGATTCTCAAGTGAAGCAGCCAGAAACCTTCTGGTGACACAGAAAGTCTCATCCACCTCATCTACTCCAGTAGAATCCAGTGATAAACATGAAGGAACAAGGCAGAGTCTGCCCAGAGCTCACCAAGCTCTCCTCGTAGTCCTCGGCTTTCGGGTTAACACACACAATCATACGCACTTTTCCTTCACCATCAAAATAGTTCTTGAAGAGGTGAGTCAGCTTGGAGTCTCTGTATGGAACCATCTTGAAATAGAAGGACACAAGAGATGCAGGAAGCTCCTGTTGCACCGACCCACCACCACATCAGACCCTGGTGGGTTCCTTACCTTGTTTATTCCATACATCTGGTTTTCCCGTAGAACTTCAATACAGGTCCTCAGTGTCATTAGAGATTGATTAATATTACCTGAGAAAAGAAAAAATTATAGAATCATAGAATTATTTGGGCTGGAGAAGCCCTCTGAACTCACCCAGCCCAGCCCAGCCCCTGATATCACCTCAATGGCCAGACCAGGGCACTCAGGGCCACAGTCAGGCTGCCCTTCAACACCTCCAGGAATGGGGACTCCACCTCTACCCTGGGCAATCCAGTCCAGGGTCTGATCACCCTTTCCATGAGGAAGGACTTCCTAACATCCAACCTAACCCTCCCCTGGCAGCTTCAGGCCCTGCCCTCTTGTCCTGGCACTGGTTGTCTGGAAAAGGAGTCCAACCCCCAGCTGACTACAACCTCCCTTCAGGGAGTTGGACAGAGGAAGAGGGACCCCCCTGAGTCTCCTCCAGGCTCAAGACCCCCAGCTCCCTCAGCCTCTCCTCATCAGCCTTTCCTCCAGTCCATTCCCCAGCCTTGTTGCTCCTCTAGACCCTCTGCAGCCCCTCCATCTCTTTCTGGAAGTGAGGGGCCCAGCACTGCCCCCAGGACTGGAGGGGAGTACAGTAGGAGAGTGACATCCTTGCCCTGCCGGCCACACTATTGCTGATCCAAGCCAGGATGCCACTGGCCTTCTGGGCCACCTGGGCACCCTGCTGGCTCCTGTTCTGGTTGTCACCCAGTACTGCCAGGTCCCATTCTGTGGGGCTGCTCTCCAGCCTCTCATCTCCCTGCTGCAGGGGGTTCTTGTGGCCAAAGTGTAGGAGCCTGCCCGTGGCCCTGTTAAACCTCATCCCCTTGGCCTCTGACCACTGACCCAGCATTTTTTTTTACTTTCAGCAAGAAAAACCCACCTCTAAGCAGCCACTTGGACCAGGTTCACACATTATTTAGCAGTTTACTCAAGAACAAGTCGCCTGGATTAGAGTTGTATTTCTTACAGAGAACTGCTCCAATAAACTAAACTAGAGGATTTAAGGTGATCAGACAAGTGAACCCTTCAAATTCTTCCACTGACAGCTTCACTAGGAGCCAGCAGCACTAACGGGGCTGGTTATTAACACATCCAGTTTCACAGTACCTGCTTCTCGCAGCCTGTTCCCTTCAGCTTTGCTTCGGTTAGCTCTTTCACTTCCAGCCAGATCAACTAGTGACAGCTGGCTCAGGGCTATCTGTTCCTTCTCCTGGGACAGAAAACAATCGCAGCAGGCTAGTTGTGAGCTCTCAATTCTTCCCAAAGCAGCGCAGAGAATCATTGAATCATTAGGGATTGGAAGGGACCTCAAAAGATCATCTAGTCCAACCCCCAAAGAGAACTCCCCACTGCCGCAAACAGCCCCAAAATAAACAACACGTATTATTGTGAGGGCACCTCAAAATAATACGTGTTGCACCTTCAGGTACAGCTTGAGGGGGTTTTACAGCCCTTAAAGAAAGTCAGGCCACAAGATAGAACCTCTTCATCCCCCTCATGGGTTCCCCAGACCTGGCCCAGGCTGCCCAGGGCAGTGGGGCAGTCCCCGGCCCTGGAGGGGTTGCAGAGCCATGGAGCTGTGGGGTGAGGGACAGGGGTTAGTGGGGCCCTGGTAGTGCTGGGGGAGCAGTTGGACTCGATGAGCTGAAAGGGCTTTTCCAACCCAAACCTTTCTGTGCTCCTGTAGAACACCCACCCTTGTTCAAACCCTTCCAGTCTCAGATTCTGAACAGGTTTTGCTCAAAAGCAGCAGAGGCAAGAACCAGAGGAATAAGCAGCTCCAAGCTCCACGCTAGCACCCTACTTTCACTACAGAAAGGAGATTGGTTCAGTCAGAGCCTCAACCTCTAACAGTTTTGATTTGCAGTGGCACAGGAATCACCCCAGCAGGTCACACTCCTGGGTTCACCACCTTTTCTAAGCTACAGAGACACACACGCTCCCCCCCCTCCCCAACCCACCGCCGAGTTCACCTGCAGCACATTATCTCCATCAGCATCCAAGGGAGCCTGAGCCAGCTTTATGGTGAAAACACTGTGGGAGCGACTGGATTCTCGATTCAGCTGGGTGTTTGCGATCCGCCTCTTCTTTTGACCTGTTCAGGAGGAGGAAGAAAAAAACCACCCCTCCAAAAAGCCGCTTCATTTAACAGACCTGCCAGAACCACCCCCAGCAAACCCCTCGCTGGCAGAGCCAAGGCTGTTTGCAGCACGATCTGCCCAATTCCATTCACAACCGCCGAGTTTTCCTTCCTTTACCTCTCCAAAACACTTCGAAAGCTTCCTCGGTGGATTTCACCTCGACTTCCGTGCACCCCGTGACGTACATGTTGTGGTTCTGGTCCTCGCGGAGTAGCTTGGATTGCGGAGGTCTTCAGGACAGCGATGTGGAGGGGGGAAATAAAGACACAAAGCCCAGAGACAAATTAAGGGGAGCCGTGGGCACGGCGCGGCGCCAAGCTGCTGTTTGTTTCGAGCGCAGAACTCAGACCCACTCTGCCAGTTATCCAGACAGCAGATGGAGGAGGAAAGCACAGCGACACGGACACACATTCAGCCAGGATTAGTTACACTCCAGCTACTGCTTTAATTCCGAATTAATTGCGATGCTTGCTGGAAAATCATGGGTTTGGGTGGCAACTATTGTTTTTCCTACGTGCCTACAGAAGTGAGGAGGCTTCAGCAGCTAACACAGTCGCTAGGTAGAGCGGGGAAGAGACAGGGAAGCCAGGCTTGAGTTTAGGTCACTGCTTCTACAAAGAGGAATAGTCACTACAGGGCACGGGGAACGCTTAGAGCACGTACATAAAGTCACCGGTTCGCACTGGAGTGCTGCAACTGTTCCACCTACCAAAACAAAGAGGGTTAAAGAAATAGATATTAAATCAGTCTGCTTGTCTCTAAAACCTCTTCTCATGTCTATTCTGCTCACAGAACTAAGCCAAGACTCCTCACAGCCTGATTTTGGTGAGCACCATCCTACATCTCTTAAGGAGGCCTTTGGCAATCGGTGCTCTTGAGGTTTGAGAGACAAGAGCATGTTTTGCTCTGCTGAGTCTCTGTAAACGAGCCAACTCTTTAATTAACACATGTGCTGACGGACAGGCAGCGGCTTTGGTTTAATGGAGTTAGAATTTCAATGGATTTGAAGCTGGATTTATCTGAGACTGAATTTATTTGAGGCTGAATTTACTGGGGTTTTTCTTGATGGTCTCAAGATTTACTGATGTTTAGATATCAGCCGAGTTCACACCTTCCCAAGAAAACACCCAGAATGTCATTGCTGAGATGATTCAGCTTCTGGTTTGATGTAAATCACTGACATGAAGCTAAATAATACCCAAACTCAAAGGAACTGCAGAGCAGCAACATAGCTGCTTCATCCACTGTACCCACATCAATAGCATCTTCACTCAGTATAACCACATCAATAGCTTCTTTCACCCAATACAGTGATTCCAGGAGGAAAACAACCAGTCAGCTATGGAACAGTTTTGCTCTGCCAGCTGCAGTCACCTTCTAGGAGCGGCACCAACAGATTGAGACTCACAGACTATTAAGGACTGGATCATCCAGTCACATCCCCCCGCCACAGCAGGATCCCCTAGATCCAGTCACACAGGAAGGTGACCAGGGGGGTTTGAAACACCTCCAGAGAAGGAGACTCCACAACCCCCCTGGGCAGCCCCTGCCAGGGCTCTGCCACCCTCACT
>JAOXOE010031879.1:0-11537 GCA_028565055.1 Phoeniculus purpureus
AGAGCCTGGCTCCATCCTCCTGACACCCACCCTTCCCATAGTGATCAACATCCATGGGGTCACCCCTCAGGCTCCTTCGTTCCCAGCTCCCTCAGCCTTTGCTCAGCAGGGAGATGCTCCCCTCCCTTCATCATCTTTGTGGCCACCCCTTGGCAGATGTGTCTGTGCTGAGGGATGAATGTTACCACTCTCCTTTCTGTTCTCTTCCAGCTATGAATGTTTCAAGTACAAGAACACAGTCAATTATCCGCTGCTCTTCTTGCTAATCACCTACAGCTTCGTGGTCAGCATTGTAAGTACCTGCTCAGATGGAATTTCCCTCTCTAGGCTGATAGCTTTAGGATCATGTAGGTTGGAAAAGACTTTTAGGATCGTCAGATCTAACCCAATGGGATCACAGAATCCCGGAATGATTGAGGCTGGAGAAGCCCCCTGAGCTCAGCCAGCCCAGCCCAGCACCTAACATCGCCACAGCGGCCAGACCAGGGCACTCAGGGCCACAGCCAGGCTGCCCTTCAACACCACCAGGGATGAGGACTCCACCACTGCCCTGGGCAGTCCAGTCCAGCTCTGATCACCCTTTCCAGGAGGAAGGGCTTCCTAACATCCAACCTCACTCTCCTCTGGCAGCACTGCCAGGTCCCTCTGTGCCAGGCTACTTTCCAGCTCCTCATCCCCCAGTCTGCAGCTGCAGAGGGGTTGTTGTGGCCAAAGCGTAGGACCCTGCCCTTGTCTCTGTTCAACGTCATCCTATTGGCTTCTGCCCACTGACCCAGCCTGCCCAGATCTCTCTGCAGCATCTTCCTCCCCTCCAGCAGATCAACACTCCCCACCAGCTTGGTGCCATTCATGAATTTACTGAGGGGAGACTCAATCCCCACATCCAGGTCATCAATAAAGATGTTAAATAGAACCGAGCCCACCAGTGGGACACACCACTGGTCACTGGACCTGTTGTGCTCAATTAAAACAATTCCAACACTTAAAACCTCCAGTTTTGCCAGAGGAAACCTTCAAATGTTGACATTGAAGGCTCCTGGCTGGGCACTGGTGGCTTGATCCTACCAGAACAAGTCGTGGCAGCACTTAGCTGAATAATCTTCATCATTCTCCACCAGTAATTATGTTTTATCCCTCATTTTTTCCAGGTTTACTTGAATTTGAAGGAGCCTGTGTTCCATCAGGTAAATCTAATCTCTCTCATGGTTTCCATCAGGGCCAAACGTCACTGGGGGCTGAGCTATGATGGAGAGTGGGGTCTTCACCTCTCCTTGCCCTCATCTCTCCAGCACCATCCGCCTGCAACCATAACCTGATGTTCTAACACGTTTTGGGTGCCCTAGTGCTGGTTCTTCACTTTAATGTACTCGTTGGTTGGAGTTTTTTGACTGTTCAGTGTAAATTACAGCTGACCTGAAGCAGGGGATGTCTTCCAGGGTTGTGGAACAGACTGGTTGTCGTAGTGTTACAGGAGTTAGCTGCTGCTGGTTCCTTTCGGAGCAGCTCGAGAGGGTTAATGTGTCCAGTCGTCACGGTCCACGCGAGGTGGACTCGTGCAGGTTCTTCTACCGCGAAGTCGGAGTGCAGAAGCAAGGCGACCCCACCAAGGGGGTTCTGCTTCAATTCAACACTTCAATTTTATTGTGTTACCCATAAAGCAGCTGCAGTAGACAGAGAGAGCGATGGAAAAGGGAGAAAGAGTAAAGTAAAGGGAGGAAAGAGGACAAGAACCACCACCGCAGGATCCCAGGCAGTGTTCATCGACCTTCTGATCTTCTGGGCAGCGTCCCACCGGTCTTCTGCTCTTCCAGGCGATTCTGGTTTAGCTCTGTCAATGAGCCCTGCTAACTCCTGCCCCAAAATGCTTTTCCCTCTCTGGGACAGGTGCATCCCACCTGCTGCCTGCAGGCCAGGCATCTCATATAGCAGCCCGTGGTTGAAGAACCCAAAACCCTGTCTGTAACACCGGTCCTGGAGCCAGGAGTTCACTGGACGGCTCTTTCTGTTAGTCTCCTTGTTCCTGATGGCCACTGAAGGGGTAGAGGAGGACATAACTTGTGCTCCCGATCCCTTACGCAGCCTCCCCAGGGCTCTAACATCTCTTTTAGTTGCGTTTGGGCTTCTCTTGGTAACCTCATCACCTCCCACCTGAAAACTTAACAAGGGATAATAGTCAGAGGGGTTTACTAGGGTGGGAAGTTTGTCTGCCACAAACCTGTGCCCCAGGGAGGCAACAAACCTCCCTGTGATGTGGGTCAGGCTGGCATGTTGGGCCCTCTGCCCCTCTCAGGAGAGAGTCACCCACCACAATTACTCGCCTACCTTTCTTTTTGGAGGCTGCAGTGATGGTGAGTCTGTCCCCTTTAGTGCCCAGTTCTGCCTCTTTAGTGCCCAAGTCCATGATGACTACGTTGAGGCAGTTCTGACCGACTCTCCCACCAGTGCCTGTGGGGAAGGGACTCACACTGCTTCCCTCTTGATAGGAAGTTCATTGAATAATTTCAGTTGGAAAAGCCCCAGCTGGAACCTGGGAAGTTCCAGGAGGAGAAACTACTTCGATGTGAGGGTAGAAGAGCCCTGGAGCTCCCCAGAGAGGTGGTGGAGTCTCTGGAGAGATCCCCAACCCACTTGGGCAACATCCTGGACAAGCTTTCTCTTGAAGAACCTGCCCTAGGTGGGATCTAGCTGATCCCCAGAGGTCCTTTTCATCCCTCACCAGTGTGGGATTCTATGATCCCATTCTGTGTTTCATTCTCATCCTGGGGATTGTCCATCTGTGGTTCTTTTTCCCCTCTCTGCTCAGATTTCTTTTCCTAAAATCCCAGAACACGTGGAAGTCCATGTTCTTCCTGAGTTTCCACTTTGACATCCTTCATCTAACCACAGTTTGATAACTGGTTGCCCTATTAATAGCTAAACAGAAGCTGCCAAGAACCCCAAAAGCTCTTGGGGCAGTTCCCAACAGGTTCCACTAATATTTGAGGCTGATAAACGGCTTCGATTAACCCAGGGATGGGCAGGAGGCCAGGAGCAGAGAGGAAAAACAAGAGCGGAATGAACAGCAGCGCTTGTGGTTTAACGGCCCCGTGTGAGAAACCAGCACAGAACTGGCTCCGGGCCTTCATCTCTTGCTTGAGGATTGTGTTGAACTGAGGGAGGAGAAGGAAAGCAGCTCAAAAATTTGAGTCAAGTTGAGTATTGTCCATTTTTCTCTGTATTTTATACTTGATCCCTGTTGTTGTGGACAGGTGACACCCAACGTGGTTTTGTTGTAACTCTGTGGGTGGACAAGAAGTGGAAGAGCTGAGCCCTGAAGCATCAACTACATCGTGTAGCTCTGTTTATAGGGCAATAGTAAGGAAGTTAGGGGGTGAGGCAGAGTGTGTCGGTGGTTGGAAGAGGCCAAGATGTGCAGCTCTGGCGTCTGAGTCACAGCAGCGTCCCCTTGGTCCTTGGCCTGAGCGTGAAGAGCAAGGATGGAGATTGATAGACTGGTTTGGGTTGGAAGGGAGATCAGAGTGCACTCAGTGCCAACCCCCTGCCAAGGCCAATGACACCTCTCACCAGAGCAGGGTGCCCTCAGCTCCAGCCAACCTGCCCTTCAGCACTACCAGGGCTGATGGAGCAGCCACAACCTCCCTGGGCAACCTGTTCCAGGGCCTCAGCACCCTCAAAGAGAGCAAGTGCTGCCTCAGTTCTCATCTCCATCTCCCCTCTTGGAGATGGGACTCAGCCCCCTTGTCCCAGCACCACAGTCCCCAGGAAAGGTCCCTCTCCAGCTCTCCTGGAGCCCCTGCAGGGACTGGCAGCTGCTCTGAGTTTCCTCCTGATGGAGCCTTCTCTTCTCCAGGCTGACCAGCCCCAACTCCCTCAGCCTGTCCCTGGAGCAGAGGGGCTGCAGCCTTCTGATCATCCTCGCTCCAACAGCTCCAGGTCCTTCTTGTCCTGCGGACTCCAGCAGTGGCCACAGGATTGCGGTGAGGTCTCAGGAGAGCAGAGGGGGACAATCCCCTCTCTCCCCCTGCTGGTGAAACCTTGGGCTCCGTCCCAGCACAGGGCTGGTTCTGGGCTGCCCTCACCCCTGCCAGCTCCTATTGAGCTTCTCCTCAACCCACACCCCCCAGGTCCTTCTCCTCAGGGCTGCTCTCCCTCCACTGCACCAACCCACAGCACCATCCACACCTGAGCAACCCCCTTCCTGCCAAAGACATTCTTGATGCTCTGGTTGAGTCTCACAATTTCATTGGATGTCTTTTCACTTCAGCAGAAGGTCTGGAGTGCCCTGAATGTTTTTTATAACTAGAAGCCAGAAGGAATTGGCTTTTCAAATCGTTTTGTCTAGCTCTTACGGAGCAGAACTCACAGCAGTTAGTAGTTGAGTTACCGGAGTTACTTCATCTCTCTCCGAATGCAAATAGAGAGCTGCTGAGCTGAGTGACTTTGAATAGTCAATATTGGAGCTGCCATCTACCTGTTGGCAAACACAAGGGCTCTGTTGTCTCCCTCCTTGTCTGTCTACACCCTGATAAGGTGGTTGGTGCTGCTAATCCGATCAGGGAAGATAAGAACAGCCTTTATGGACTTGGAGGAGGTTAGTTGCCAGCAGGACTCTAATAGCTGACTGTCTTGGTTAGAACGGCAGAGCAAAAGGTGAGACTCTGCCTTAGTAGATCGTAGAATCATTCAGTTTGGAAAGGACTTTCAAGCTCATTGAGTCCAACCCTGACCCCAACTGCCCTATCCCACCCCCAAACCCTGGCCCTGAGCTCCAGATCTCTCCAGCTGGGAAACGTGGCCAGGGGTGGCCATTCAACCCCCTCCCTGGGCAGCCTGTTCTGTGGGCCCTTTCCAGTTTCTCCTCAGGACCAACCTCAACTTCCCTTGGGGCAGCCTGAGGCAGTTTCCTTTTGGCCTTTCTGAGAGGAGACCAACCCCAACCTCTCCACAACCTCCTGTCAGGAGGGTCTTCTGTCAGCCTCCTTCTCCCCAGACTAACCAGCCCCAGCTCCCTCAGCTGCTCCTCACAAGGTTTCTTCTCTAGACCCTTCCCTGACTTCATTGCCCTTCTCTGGCCCCACTCCAGCCTCACAATGTCCTTCTGGTATTGATGTGCCCAAACCCAACCCCAGTCCTTGAGATGATGTCCCACCAGTGCCTAGTGCAGGGGAACAATCACCTCCCTAGTCCTGCTGGCCACACTAGTGCTGATGCCAGTGGCCTTCTCAGCCCCGTGGGCACTGGCTCACATTTAGCTGATGATCTATCAGCACCCCCAGGGCTCTCTCTGTCCAGCAGCTTCCCAGCCACTTGTTCCCAGTCTGGAACGTTGCACTGGGTTGGTTTGACCCAGGTGCCAACCCCTGGCCTTGCAGAACTTCACACAGTTGGCCTCAACCCATCACTTCAGCTTGGCCAGATCCCTCTGTAGATCCTCTCTACCCTGCTGCAGATCAACCCTCCCACCCGGCTTGATGTCATTGGCCAACCGACTCAGGGTGCCCTCAGTTTCCCTAACCCCAACCATCACTAAAGCCACTGAACAGGATAACACTGAGAAGAAGCGAAGGTCAACGGGCAGCTCCGTTGTGGTTGAATCCCAACCATCTCTAATCCAGTGCTTCTCAAGGGTTCCTGGAGAGGTTCTTCACTCCTGGGGCTCTGCATGGACACAGGGAAGCATCCAGGCAGGAAAACATGCACGTGGAAGGGAGCCTGGCTGCTAAAAAAGGGTTCACATGATACTTCTGCAACTCTGGGCTGAGCTGCAGGTAACAGAGGAGGTGGTGACCGCTTGGATTTCCAGGTGTTGTCCGAGTGCCACCTAGTGTTTCGTGTCCAAGGGAAAGGGAAACAGCTTCACACAACCGACTTCCCCTCTTGGTGCATCAAGGACGTGGGTTATTGTCCTGCTTCTCTTCCTGAGAGGAATTCAGAGGGTTGTTCTCTTCTTAAGAGGAACTGAAAGTGGCTGCTCTCTCTCTGAGAGGATTTCAGAGGAGTTGTTCTCTTCCTAAGAGGGATGTAGTGGGGCTGTTCTCTTCCTAACAGGAATTTAGAGGAGTCTTCCTCTTCCTAAGAGGAGTTCAGACGGGTTAGTCTCTTCCCAAGAAGAGTTTAGATGGGTTGTTCTCTCCCTAGGAGGAATGTAGTGGGGTTGTTCTCTTCCTACGGGGAATTTAAAAGGGTTGTTGTTGTCCTCAGAAGAATCCAGGGAGGCGATTCTCTTGATAAGAAGGGTTTTTGAGGGGTTGTTCCCTTCCTAAGAAACAAAAACTCAACAGGAGCTTCACCATCGCTGCTGTTTCACTCCTGCAATGGGTTCTAAAGCCTTTTGATCGCCGCTGCTGAGCCGTCTCTCTGTTCTCATTTCTAGGTCATGTATGGAACCCTGGTTTGCATTATAGTTCTTCGATCGGTTTATATAGTGTTATGGTAAGTAGGAACCCTGTAGCTCATCCTTTAGGAGATGTTTTGATGGTTTAGGAACCCTAAGTAACAACAGTAATCAGTTAATTTCACCAAGGTGCCGATGGGCCCAAGTAATAAGAATAAAGGTTTGAGAATGTGAACAGTCACTTCAGAAATGCAGCTGCAAAAGAGAATGAACTTGATGTGGGAGAAAAACCAACAAGACGTTGAATTCATCCCTCAGCCTTTCCTCATCAGGGAGATGCTCCACTGCCTTCATCAGGAGAAATCTATGCCCTGACAGAATGGTCAGGGGTTGGAACAGGCTGCCCAGGGAGGCAGGGAGTCACCGTCCGTGGAGGGGTTCAAACACAGAGTAGCTGTGGCCCTAGGGAGGAGGGTTTAGTGATCGTGGAGGCGTTGGGTTGATGGTTGGACTGGATGATCTTGGAGGTCTCTTCCAACCTTCATGATTCTGTGATTCTATGATGTTTTCCTCAAGGTTTGACCAGGTAGGGTTTGGTAGACTGTGTGTTCCAAGCTGCCTTTAAAGCTTCTTGAACTGAACTCTGCATTATTTCTCTCTCCAGGGTCTACCCGTGGCTCAGGGGGCTGGGCTACACATCCTTGACTGTATTTTTAATGGGGTTTTTCCTCTGGAATGTGGACAACATCTTCTGTGATAAATTGAGGTGAGTTCTTTCACTTGGTCCAAGTAGCTGGGGGTATTTTCCCAGCAGTCGTGTATCTTCAAGTCCATCTGATGGTGTCTCCTGTCCATCTTGTGGTTTTTCGAGTTCAGAGGCTGGAAGCTGCTCTAAAGTCCCCCCTCAGTCTCCTTCTCTCCAGGCTGTACAGCCCCAGCATTCTCAGCCTCTCCTCATGAGGAAGATGCTCCAGACCCCTGAGCATCCCAGTGCTCTGTGCTGGCCTGTCTCCAGTAGCTCCCTGTCCATTTTGAACTAGGAAGCCCAGGACTGGCTGCAGGGCTCCAGATGTGGCCTCAGCAGGGCAGAGCAGAAGGGGAGAAGAACCTCCCTGATGTACTAGCCACACTCTTCTTCCTGCACCCCAGTAGCCCATTTGCCTTCTTGGCCACAAGTACCCCTTGGTGGCTCGTGAGCAGCCTGTGGGCCACCAGCACCTCCAGTTCCTTTCCCCCCCAGCCTATACCACACGATTTCATCAACCTGAGATTGCTTAGCTTGAAACAAACCCCTCTTGCACGATGTCTCCTCTCTTGCAGGGCGCTACGGGAGAACATGCCTCCCACGGTGGGAGCTGTGACCCAGTTTCACGCCTGGTGGCACATTCTCACAGGCCTGGGCTCTTACCTTCATATCCTGCTGAGGTAGGAAATGGTTTCTACTCTGGATGGACATAACTCAGACTTGAAGAGGGTTTTTTTCCCTTTACTTCAGCTAGAAGAGGGAAATGGTTTCCTACTAAACTGCTGGAAATTGTCCCAGCAACTCAGATCCTGGGGCCAGGTTTGGCCCCCTCGCAGCCAGAAGGACATAAAGGGGCTGGAGTGTGGCCAGAGAAGGGCAGTAAGGTTGGGGAAAGGGCTGGAGAACAAGGAGAAGGGTCATGAGAACTTCTGAGCAGCAACTGGTGGAACTGTGGGGGGTTAACTGGAAAGAAGGAGGCTCAAGAGGGGACCTTCTCGCTCTCCACAACTCTGAACTTCAAAAGGTTGGAACCAGCTGAGGATTGATCTCTTCTTCCTCCCCAGGACCAGAGGAACAGGGGGGACAGTTGGCCCTGAGGACCAATTTCTGCCCCACAAGTGTTCCCCAGGGCAAGGGGAGAATCCCCATCCCTGGAGAGGTCCCCAAGCCCTGGAGGTGTGGGGTGAGGGACAGGGGTTAGTGGGGACCTGGCAATGCTGGGGCAACGCTTGACCTTAAAAGGTCTCTTCCAACTAAAGGGATTCTGGGTTTCTCCTGGAAAATGTTGACCAGAACTGGGAACCCTGGAGCAGTTAAACTGCAGAACTCTTTGCCAGAGTCTTTGTTTCACAACTGAAACTCAGTTGTGAAACCCTGAAGTACCTGAAGTTTCATTTCAGAGTCCTAACTGATCTCCTAGACAGGCTCTGTCACTCCTGAAGACTAGGAAGCATCTCTCTGGAGATCAGAAGGGCCAGAGCAGAAGAGGCTGGAGCAGAGCTGCTCCCGGAAGGGTAGGGTGTTTGTTTCAGGAGGGCATTGAAATGAGAGCCCCGAGTTCGAGCTGGTTTTGCTCTCTACCACCATCTTGTGGGACCAGGGACAGCAGTAGAATGTAAGCTGGAATCACCAGAAATCACTGAATCGTTCAGGTTGGAGAAGCCCTTCAAGCTCATTGAGTCCAACCCTGACCCCAACTGTCCATCCAAACCCTGATCCTGAGCTCCACATCTCCCCAACTGGGAAACATGGCCATTCAACCCCCTCCCTGGGCAACCTGTGCCAAGGGCTGAGAGCCCTTTCCAGGGAGAAGTTTCTCCTCAAGGCCAACCTCAGCTTCCCCTGGGGCAGCCTGAAGCCATTTCCTCTTGTTTCTTGGGAGAAGAGACCAACCCTGACCTCTCTCCACCCTCTTGTCAGTTGTAGACAGTGAGGTCTCCTCTGTGCCTCCTCTCCAGGTTAAACCCCTCCAGTGCCCTCAGAGTACTTGTTCTCCAGACCCTTCCCCAAACTCATTGCCCTTTCCGATTCCACTCCAGCCCCTCAATGGCCTTCTGGCTGTGAGGAACCCAAACCTGACCCCAGTACTCAAGGTGGAGCCTCTCCAGTGCCCAGTCCAGGGACACGGTCCCTTCTCTACTGAAGAAAAAGCCACATAGAAGGGGGAAATCACTCTGTTTTCAGTAGATCAAGTCATTCATAGGTAGGAGGAGGGACGTGATTGTCCCCGTGTGCTCAGGAGGGAGGCTGCCCCTTGAGTGGGTCCAGTTTTGGACAACAAGGGAGACATCGAGGGGCTGCAGCGAGGACAGAGGAGGGCAGTGAAGCTGGGGAAGGGCCTGGAGAATCAATCTGATGAGACTGAGAGATGGAGAGAGTTGGGGCTGGTTAGTTGGAGCAAGATGAGGCTGAGGGGAGACCTCATCACTCTCTACAGCTGTCTGAAAGGACCCTGCAGAGATGCTGGTGCTGGGCTCTTCTCACAGGTCATTAGCTGCAGAAGCAGAGGGAAGGGCTTCCAGCTCCACCAGGGGAGGGTCAGACTGGCCATCAGGAAGAGATTCTTCCAGCGGAGAGTGGTCAGGGACTGGACTGGGCTGCCCAGGGTGGGGGCCGAGTCCCCATCTCTGGATGGGGAAGTTGCTTAGGTGTAGTGTTGGGGGATCTGGTTTCGGGGTGACCTTGTGGAGTAGGGTTGCTGGTTGGACTCGCTGACCCCAGGGGTCTCTCCAACCTGAGTGATCTATATATGTGCACCTGTGGCTCCGCACCCCTGGCTAGCTGGAGGTAAATAGATGCGGTGCTCTGGGGAGAACAGCTGCCCTGTTCCGCAGCCCCTGATCGCCTTGAGATAATCTTTTTGAACAAGTAACAGCTCCTCAGGGGAACGGAGGCAGTTTGGAAGAGCCTGCCCTGGGTTTTCCAGCGCGCTGCGCAGAGGAAATCCATTTAACTCCCCTAAACCCCCTGGGGAAGGCGCAGATGGCCTCACGCCCCTCTCCTACCCCTCCCGTGAACTGCCCACAGTTGTTTCCCCCGGTGTTTTCGTGGCCCCACAGACCTCCCCTTGCAAAAGGTGAGGAGAAACATCTGCCGAGGGGGGAGAGATGACGTCCAAGAACAAAAATGAGAGACACAGAATCCAGCCCTGCTGCCTCTCTGCCCTCCCTGGGCATCTGCTCTGTTTGTGCTGCAGTGATTCCGTTTCATCCCTTTGGGTAGCAGAGAGACAGAGACTGAATTGCTCTGGGTGTCTCCCCACACCCAGAGGTCGGGGTGGGTGAGTTTGCTACTCACAGCCCATCCCGAAGGGCTTCACTTGGTGAGGGGGAGGGCTGATGCCTCTTCCTCTGGATTTAGGCAGAATCTGAGTGACTCTTTTCACAGGGGAAGATAAGCGAGAGATTAGGACGTCCTGGTTATTTTTCAGCTGTGAAATTTCAAGCTCTTTGTTCTCCTTCTCCTCAGTTTATACACAAGGACACTGTTCCTGAAGCACAGGCCAAAGGTTAAGGTAAGAAGTGAATGTTTTTGTGCTGATTACACCCCCTTCGATTTCCACTCACATCCCAAAACATAACCATTAAGGTTGGAGGAGCCCTCCCAGCTCATCCAGTGCAACCAGCACCCCGACCCCACACTCTGCCCACTCAACCCTCTTCCCCAGGGCCACAGCTACTCAGTGGCTGAACCCCTCCAGGGACAGTGACTCCCCCTCTCCCTGGGCAGCCTGTTCCAACCTCTGAGCACTCTGGCAGGGAGATTTCTCCTGCTGGCCAACCTCACCCTCCCCTGGCACCACTGGAGGCTGGTTGCTCTTGTGCTGTGACTGGGGAGAACGGACCAACCCCCACCTCTTTCCACTCTCAGGTAGCTGCAAAGAGCAATGAGGTCTCCCCTCAGCCTCCTTCTCTCCAGACTAACCAGCCCCAGCTCCCTCAGCCAGACCCCATCAGCCCTGTCCTCCAGGCCCTTTCCCAGTTCTGTTGCCCTTCTCTGGCCCAACTCCAGCCCCTTCTTGTGTTGAGAAGCCCAAATCTGACCCCAGTGCTTGAGAGGAGGCCTCACCAGTGCCCAGTACAGGGGGACAACCACTTCCCTACTCCTGCTGGCTGCACTGTTGAAGATCCAGGCCAGGATGCCTCTGCCTCTACTCTGCCCTGGTGAGACCACAGCTGGAATCTTGTGTCCAGTTCTGGGCCCCTTAGTTCCAAAGGGACCCAGAGCTGCTGGAGAGAGCCCAGCCCAGAGCCACAGGGATGATGGAGGGAGGGAGCATCTCCCTGCTGAGGACAGGCTGAGGGAGCTGGGGCTCCTGAGTGGGGAAAAAGGAGCCTGAGGGGTGACCCCAGGGATGTTGATCAAGATGGGAAGAGTGGGGGTCAGGAGGATGGAGCCAGGCTCTGCTCAGGGGCACCCAGTGACAGGACAAGGGGCAGTGGGTGTGAGCTGGAGCAG
>JAOXOE010031880.1:0-11537 GCA_028565055.1 Phoeniculus purpureus
GAGACTGAGGGGTGACCTCATTAATGTTGATAAATATGTGAGGGGTGGGTGTCAGGAGGATGGAGCCAGGCTCTGCTAAGGGGCACTCAATGATAAGACAAGGGGCAACGGGTGTTGCCTAGAACACAAGGAGGTTCCACATAAATCTGAAAAGGAACTTCTTCCCAGTGAGGGTGCCAGAGCACTGGAAGTATCTGCCCCAGGAGGTTGTGGAGTCTCCTTCTCTGGAGACATTTCAAACCACCTGGATATGTTCACGTGCTACTTGATCTAGGGGATCCTGGTGTGGCAGGGGGATTGGACTGGATGATCTTTCGAGGTGCCTTCGAATCCCTAACATTCTGTGATTCTATGATTTGTACAAACATGTCCTGTATGTATTTTGTGTGCTCTCCTTCATTTATTTATTTATTTCTCCTCTTCATTCTTATTTATATATGTCTTTTTATTCTTTGTTTATTTTTAACTTTTTAGTTGAAGAAAAGTCACATTTGAAAAAATTAGGCTCTTTAGAGCAATACAGGAGCTGTGGAGCCCTTGTGCATATTTTGCTGCAGTGACATAAAGGGTGGATGATAGAATTATGTAAGGCAGAAAGATTCCTTTAGGGACATGCAGAGAGCATGTAGCATGTAGCTACATTGAAGAGAAACATCTTTTTGACAGTCAGTTTAAATCCTTTAGCAGTGAATTTATTTCTGAACTTGCCTTTTTTTTCCTCAAATGACTTTTGGATTGCATTTCCCATGAGTTTTCTGCCCAGGGCAGGGGTGGAGTCCCTGTCCCTGGAGGTATTGAAGGACAGCCTGGCTGTGGCCCTTAGTGCCCTGGTGTGGCTGGTGTGGTGATGTTAGGTCCTGGCTGGGCTGGATGAGCTGAGGGGGCTTTTCCAGCCTCAGTCATTCTGTGATTCTGTGATTTTTCAGGTTGCAGATGTACCCTACATTTTGTCTTTCGTTTTTTCTCCTGGGTAGACTTCTTGGCTGAAGCAGCTAGCCAACAGAGGACAGTTGTTTCTGTAGACAGAAGAGTCCTGTGTTTTGTCATGTCTCCTGATTACTGAGGTGTTTAAGGACAGACCAGATGTGGCACTTAATGTCATGGTATAGCTGGTGTGGTGATGTCAGGTCATGGGCTGGGCTTGATGAGCTCAGAGAGCTTTTCCAGCCTCAATGATTCTATGATTTCTTATTTAGCAAATATTTGAGACTCTTGGCATTTGTTACCTGCAGTGTCAACTTCGTACTGCAGATGTACTCATAGAATCACAGAACGTTAGGGATTGGAAGGGACCTCAAAAGATCATCCAGTCCAATCCCCCTGACAGAGCAGGATCACCTAGATCAAGTCACACAGGAACATGTCCAGGCAGGTTTTAAATGTCTCTAGAGAAGGAGAATCCATAACCCACCTTCGGCAACCTGTTCCAGTGCTCTGTCACCCTCACTGGGAAGAAGTTCCTTCTCGTGTTGATGTGGAACCTCCTCTGTTCCTCTTATGTGGCACCACCACATATGTCCATAAGCCAGAATTTCAACGACTCTGTGTGTTTGCAGCAGTACAGTGACATTTAAATCACTCATCATCTTCAGTAATATTGTTGGTGTGAGGCCAAGTTTCTTCTACCTGTTTTATCATTCTTAAGAAGCCGGTCTTCACTCACTGGATTAAATTTCACTGTAGTCTTTCAAATATCTGCTGCGGTTTTCTTGTGCTTCTGTGATGGGTCCGCATCTCCATGACAGCTCCTCAGAAAGGAGTCAAAATGTTGTGACAGGGCTGCTCTGAATCAGTCGCGCTGGAAACGGCACAGGGCATGTCAGAGTTGTCACTTCCCTTCTCCTGGGCCAGTTTCTAACACTGAAGCCTTTTCTTTTCTGCAGGGATAAGTAAGTGTGGGGCTTCCAAGTGACTTTTAACTGGAGCAGTCATCCGCTTTCTTTTAAGAATTTCTTTTAAGAAACCTTGAAAGATCATCCAGTCCAATCCCCCTGCCACACCAGGATCCCCTAGATCCAGTCACAAAAGAACATATCCAGGTGGGTTTTAAATGTCTCCAGAGAAGGAGACTCCACAACCTCCTGGGGCAGATACTTCCAGTGCTCTGTCACCCTCACTGGGAAGAAGTTCCTTTTCAGATTGATGTGAAACCTCCTCTGTTCCAGCTCACAACCATTGCCCCTTGTCCTGTCAATTAGATGCCACTGAGCAGAACCTGGCTCCATCCTCCTGATACCCACTCTTTCCATATTTATCAACATTCATGGAGTCACCCCTCAGTCTCCTTTCTTCCAAGCTCAAGAGACCCAGCTCCCTCAGCCTTTCCTGATCAGGGAGGTGCTCCACTCCATCATTTCTGTGGCTCTGCGCTGGATTGTCTCCAGTGGTTCTGTGTCCTTGTGGAACTGAGGGACCCAGAGCTGGACACAATATTCCAGAAGTGGTCTCCCCAGGGCAGAGCAGAGGTGGCTGTGTTCTCTGTGCTATGAGAGAGGATGCTGTATTCTGTGTACCCATGCATTGTAGTTTGAATTTGGGTGGGTTTCTTCACATTTGGGATTGGGGAGTTCCTATATGGCAACCTGTGATGAGCAGCTTGCTTTCCAAGCTGAATTTGTGACTGTGAAACCAGTACAACTAGTTTGGAGCTTCTTCCCTCCATTTTCCTGTTTCATGTGACTTTCCATCTGGTCTTTGTTTGGAGAGGGGCACGTGCTGCTGTACTGGGCTGAACAAGGCACCCGTCCTGCCTTTGGAACATGGTGAATGGACAGAGTGGGAGTTTTGGAAACTCAGATCAGTGGAGGAAAGACTTTGCCTGCAATCCATTGTTCGCTGAAAGGCAGAGAGCTTTCCTCTGTTTGTGGCCTGTAGGAGTTGGTGTTCTGGAAATGGAAGACTGGCTTGGGAGGAGAATGGAATGGGAAACTGGCCCTTAAGGCACCTGTTGTTGCTGAGGAATATGTGCATGGCCTGAAAGGACATTACATTTCCAAGAGGAAAAGAACAGCTGGACGTTTCTTTCCCCTGATGATGGTTCAGCTAGTAGCTCAGTCCACTTATGTGAGACTCTTTTAAGATGAATCTCTGTATGTCTTTGTGTTGGGTGTTTTAGGTTGTGTGAATTAAATGTCTCTTCGGGTTTTTGCCTGTGACTTTTGTAAGTGGTTTTGAACCCCCTTTGGTTTTGTTTCAGCCCGTTAACACAATGAAATTAATTGGTTAATCTTGTCTCAGACCTGACCAGGTGATGACATTAATGGTAAGCCAGGCAGGAGCTGAGCTCAACTGATTAAAAACTGGCTGGATGGCCAAGCCCAGAGAGTTGTGAATGGGGTTCAATCCAGTTGCTGACCGATCACAAGCGGTGTCCCTCAGGGCTCATTTTTGGGATCAGTCTTGTTTAAAATATTTATCAATGACATGGATAAGGGAATCAAAATCACCTTCAGAAAATTTGCAGATGACACAAAGTTAAGTGGGAGTGTCAACCTGTTTGAGGGAAGAGAGGTGCTGCAGAGGGATTTGGACAGGCTGGAGTGATGGGCTGAGGCCAATGGGCTGAGGTTTAACAAAGCCAAGTGCAGGGTCATGCACTTTGGCCACAACAATCCCCAACAGCTACAGCCTGGGAAAAGGGGCTGGAGAGCTGCCTGGCGGAAAAGGACCTGGGGGTGGTAGTTGGCAGCTGGCTGAACAGGAGCCAGCAGGTTACCCAGGTGGCCAATAAGTCTAGTGGCATCCTGGCCTGGATCAGGGGCAGGGCAACCAGCGGGAGTAGGGAGGTGGTGGTGTCCCTGTGTTCTGCACTTGTGAGACCACATCTTGAGTACTGGGTCCAGTTTTGGGCACCACAGTATCAGAAGGACATTGAGGGTCTGGAGTGGGGCCAGAGAAGAGCAACGAGGCTGGGGAGATGGCTGGCAAACAGGCCTTGTGAAGAGTGGCTGAGGGAACTAGGGTTATTAAGTCTAGAGAAGAGGAATCGGAGAGGAGACCACCTTGCTCTCTATAGCTACCTGAAAGGAGGTTGTAGTGAGGCTGGTGGCTGGTCTCTTCCCCCAAATTCCTAATGATATGACAAGGGGAAATGGACCGGGCTGCCCAGGGAAGTGGTGGAGTCCCCATCCCTGGAGGTGTTTAAAAACTGAGTAGGTAGAGCACTTGAGGCCGTGGTGTAGGGGTTAGGGAGCTGTTGGTCTGAGGGCTGGATTTGATAATCCTGGAGGTCCTTTCCAGCCATGGTGATTCTATGTTTCGAAACCAGTAATGCCATGGTGCTTCTTAACCATGTTCTGGACAAGAATAGCTGGAAGCCCTAACTACAGGGCAAGTTTGACTAAGTTTGAGTTAGCCCTGGCATGGAGGATATGTAGCCAGAATTTGTAGGAAAAATGTCTGTACAATCTTGTCAGAAAAAGGATGATCCCTGGCTTTCTTGGCAACAAGGGCACACTGGGGGCTCATAGCCAGCTCACTGTCTGCCAGGGCTCCAAGACCTTTTCTTCTCAGGGCTGCTCTCCATCAGGTCACCCCTAACCTGTACCAATGTCTGGGGCTGTTCCTCCCCATGTGCAGGACCCTAACAGTTGCTCCTCTTGAACTTCATTGGGCTCTTTGTGCCCAACTCTCCAGCCTGTCCGGGTCACTGTGGATGGCAGCCACTTTTGCATCCCCCTTGTCCAGGTTGTTGATGAACGTGTTGAACAAAACTGGACCCAGTACTGACTTGCAAGGGACACCGCTGGTTACAGGTCTTCAGCTCAACCCTGCACCATGATAATGACTCTCAGAGCTCTGTCACACAACCAGCTCTTGACCCACCTCACCATCCACTCATGCAGCTTGCACTGCAGGGTTTTCCTAATGAGGATGTTATGGGAGACAGGGTCGAAGGCCTTGCTGAGGTCAAGGTAGACAACATCCATGGGTCTCTCCTCATCTACCCAGCCAGATAGGACATCACAAAGAGCAATCAGATTAGTCAAGCATGATTTCCCCTTGATGAATCCATGCTGACTACTCCCAATAACTTTATTCTCTTCCAGATGGTTAAAGATGGCATCCAAAAGAATTTGTTCCATCATCTTTCCAGGGACAGAGGTGAGACCAACCAGCTTGTAGTTTCCCAGTCATCTTTCTTGCCCTTCTTGCAGACTAAAGTGACACTGTCCTGCCTCCAGTGCTGAGGCACCTCTCCTGTTCTCCACAGCCTTTCAAAGATGATGGGAAGTGGCCTGGCAATAACATCTGCCAGCTCTCTCAGCGCCTATGGGTGCATACCATGGGGACCCATGGATTATAGGGGTCCAGCTTACTAAGGCTGTCTGATTTGACCTGTGTTGCAGACTGACCCAAAGGCATGAGGCTGCATTGCTAGGGAGTCCAACTAAACTACCTGACTACTAGAGGGCTCTGTCTTTCCCTTAGCTTGAATTCTTTGGCAACTGAATGTAACTCCTGTTCAGTCTGGAGTGTTGTCGTAATTTGAATTGGATGGGTTTCTTGGCCTGAAGTATTGAGAAGCTGTTGTGGTGCTTCAGGACCTGCTCCAGTGGCAGAGATTATAGGGTTGGACTTGGTGATCTGGGAGGTCTTTTACAACGAGGAGTATTCTGTAATGGCTGTTTGTGACGTCTTTTCAGCTCCGCAAACTGGGATGACTGGTTGGAGATTGCAGTTTTGGGTTTCCGGCTCCTTTTTCACTTCACTGTCATCTGTTTGTTTGGAGCTCGTGCACGTTGTCGCTGCACAGGGCATAGTAGCCAGCTTGCCCTGGGACTGTGGTAAATGGAGAGAGAGTGGTATCTGTTCCGCTGCAAGTGGAGGACTGGTGTGGAAGCACATGGAACAGGGAACTGGACTTTAAACTGCCCGCTGATGCTGAGGGATGTGTGCATGGACTGAATGGACTCCACATTTCCACAGGGAGCGAAAAATGCTGGAATTCTCCTCCCTTGGAGCAGATGGAGAGCTCACCTTGGCCCAGTTAGAAAAGAATATGTGTGTAGACTCAGAGGAGACCTTATTGCTCTCTACAGCTACCTACAAGGAGCTCGTAGTGAGGCTGCTGCTGGTCTCTTCTCCAAAATTACTGATAGAACAAGAGGAAGTGGCCTCAAGTTGTGTCAGGGGAGGTTTAGAGTGGGTCTTAGGAAGAAGTTCTTTGCTGAGAGAGTGGTTGGGCACTGGACCAGGCTGCCCAGGGGGGTGGTGGAGTCCCCATCCCTGGAGGTGTTTAAAAACCAAGTAGCTGGAGCCCTTGAGGCCATGGTGTAGCGGTTAGGGATCTGTTGATCTGATCTCCTCTCAGCCTCCTCTTCTCTAGACTCAACCCCAGTTCCCTCAGCTACTCTCCACAGGGCCTGTCTGCCAGCCCTCTCCCCAGCCTCATTGCCCTTCTCTGGCCCCGCTCCAGCCCCTCGATGTCCTTCTGATCCTGTGGTGTCCAAAACTGGACCCACTATTCAAGGTGCTATCTTGCAACTGCAGAGTACAGGGGCACTCTCTTTAATCACTTGCAGTTTAACACAGAAGTTTCCAGTGCACATTTCTGAGTGTTTGCATAGAATCATAGAACAATTTCAGCTGGAAGAAACATTCAAGATCATCAAGTCCAACCTTTTCCTAGCCCTATCAGCAGCACTAAACCCTGTCTCCCAAAGCACCATCTGCCCTTTTCAGAGGACTTCGTCGCACAAAGAGAGTGTGTGCGCAGGTCTGAATACCTCTCTGTGTTCATGCTACCTCTTTTCCTTTATCATAGTTTATCATTATAATTTACTTCAATGTTGTTCTGAGCAATCCCAGCTTGCACATTCGTGCAGTTGGACTGTGTGTGAGTAGAACAGAGCTACTAGAATGTCCCTGTACTACTTATCCTGGAAGGTTTTCCACCATTACTGTTGATGTGGATGCTGTAATTAGTCACTGCTGGGAATTTGTGGTTTTGGCGATCTGTATGGAAGACAGCAGGTAGCTGCTGAACCCTACTTCACAATGGGAAGGCATCAATCCTTATCCTTGGTAGGACTGTGTGATAGAATTGCCTGAGTTAGCAAGACGCTGGGATTGCCTCCGTTAGCAGATGCTGGAAGTCTGAGTGAGATGCTTTCTGTAAGGACTAACGTGTTTCTGTTGATGTTATTATTTATTGAGCAAAGTCCTAGTGTTGGTAGTTGTGGAGCCACCTTTATTACGCTGTTGGCACACAGCCTAGTCTGTAAGTCTTGTGCTTAATGAAATGCGCAGTGTGCTGTCTCAGTCACATTTATCTAATCATAGAATCGTCATGGCTGGAAAGGCCCTCCAGGATCATCAAGTCCAGCCTTCATCCCAACATTTCCCTAATCCCTAGACCATAGCCTCAAGTGCTCTAGCTACTCAGGTTTTAAACACCTCTAGGGATGGTGACTCTACCACCTCCCTGGGCAGCCTGTGCCAGTGCCCATGTATACAGGCAAGATTCCTGTTCTTCTGGGGAGACCTGAAGAGCCCAGAAAGCATCTGAGAGGTTTGGTGTTTGTGTGAGGATGTTGCTGGATAAGTGGTCTGCCACTGCTGGGTGCCAGGACTACATGTGGCTGTGTGTCCTGCCCACAAGCAGACCTCAGGCCTGCACAGCTGATTCTGCTTGAACTTGCTAAAATAACTCAAAAATGAGACTGAGCATGAAGAATTTCAGCCTTTGAAGAAGCTGTCAGAATAGGGAGTGAAAGCTGAATGGGAGTGGACACTTTGAAAGGCACTCTGTGTGAGTAATACAGTTTGTAGTGTAGTTGTAGCTCTAGTTGTTGGAAGTACACACACAACATCAGCATGTACAGTATGAACAGAACTATCAAAAGGGAACAATCTGCTGTTATGATGTTTACTGCAGAACTGCTGGAGACAGTCTGGCACAGAGCCACAAAGGTGATGAGGAAAGGCTGAGGGAGCTGGGTCTCCTGAGCTTGGAGAAAAGGAGACTGAGGGGTAACCTCATGAATGTTGATGAATATGTGAAGGGTGAGTGTCAGGAGGATGGAGCCAGGCTCTGCTCTGTGTCATCTAATGGTAGGACAAGGGGCAGTGGGTGTGAGCTGGAACAGAGGAGGTTCCACTTCAGTATGAGAAGGAACTTCTTCCAAGCAGTGAGGGTGATAGAGCACTGGAAGGGGCTGCCCAGGGGGATTGTGGAGTCTCCTTCTCCGGAGACATTTAAAACCTGCCTGGACATAATCAGGACCACCTAGATCAAGTCGCACCAGTTCTGGCAGGGGGATTGGACTGGATGATCTTTCAAGGACCCTTCCAGTCCCTAATGTTCTGTGATTGTGTGATTTATTTTTTTTTTATTACTGAACTATATAAAATTAAGGGAGAAAAGCCGTAATAGGAGCAAACTTCATATTGCATTAATAAAATTATAGAATGCAGGCTTAAACGTTTGGGATTTTAAGTCATGCAGTAAGTTGTCATGTACAGACTTAGAACAATGTTATGTTCCACTGAAAATCTAGTGTACTGATGAATTCTTCTTTAGTCAACTTTATGATGAACAAGGAAGTATAAACCTTAAGGGAAATACCTGTCTTCTGGTCTGAATTAGTCCCTGACATGGTCTTTTCTATTACAGCATTTGAAGTAGGCGGGAGTGCTTTAAATGCTTTAACCCATTTAACCTTAATTGCTCCATTTTAATAGACATTTACTAACTAAAGGAACCAAATTATAGCTTGAATTAGGCCTTACTAATCTTAATTAAAAGCTCTTTTATAATAGGAAACAGCCTATGATTGAAACAGTAAGCCTTTCTTGAATGGCTTGTTTGGAGATGCTGAGGTTCCTTTGATAATAATGGTCAGACTGAATAGGGGTGACTGTTATTCTCCTTATATTGCCCTTAATTAAGAAGATCTCCTCCAAGTACTTTTGTTTCTTCTGCTGGCTGTAGAATTATTTGGCTGGTGGGGGATGGAATTACTTGACTTTCCCTGTGGTATTTTGAAAACACGTTGCTGCCCTTTGTATTAAATATTTTCTAGGCTCCCAAATGAACACTGAAACATTAGCTTCCTGTATTTCTTACCTACATACAAGAGAACACTTGTCATACTCTTCTATTCATTTGTTTACTAGGCACATCATTACAACATTGCATTCTGTAATTGATTGAGTTTAACGTTTAAGTTGTGCTGCAGCAGTTGTGATGCATTGCACTCATTCCGCAGACCTCACTTCACAGAATCACAGAACACTAGGGATTGGAAGAGACCTTGAAAGATCATCTAGTCCAATCCCCCTACCACACCAGGATCCCCTAGACCAAGTCACATAGGAACATATCCAGGTGGGTTTTAAACGTCTCCAGAGAAGGAGACTCCACAACCCCCCTGAACAGCCCCTTCCAGTGCTCTGTGACCCTCACCAGGAAGAAGTTCCTTCTTATAATTATGTAGAATGTCCTCTGTTCCACCTCACAGCCATTGCCCCTTGTCCTATTACTAGATGACATTGAGAACAGCCTGGCTCCGTCCTCCTGACACCCACCTTTCACATATTTATAAACATTGATGAGGTGACCCCTCAGGCTCCTTTTCTCCAAGCTCAAGAGATCCAGCTCTCTCAGCCTTTCCTCATAAGGCATGTGTTCTATTTCCTTCATCATCTTTGTGGCTCTGTGCTGGAGTCTCTCTATCCAGCAGCTCTGTATCCTTGAACTGAGGGGCCCAGAAGTGAACACAAGATTCCAGATGAGGTCTCACCAGCGTGGAGTAGAGGGGAGGAGAACCTCTGTGGATCTGCTAACCACCCACCTTCTGATCCACCCCAGGATGCCGTTGGCTTTCTTGGCCCATTGCTGGCTTCTGGCCATCCTGCTGTCCACCAGGACCCCAGGTCCCTTTGTCCTACACTGCTCTCCATCAGGTCAGACTCCATCTACTCTATTTACCTGAGAGTTTCTGTTCATTTCAAGGGTGTCTGAAGAAGACAAACAGTGGATTTTGACTCTGCAAATACAGATCTCAGTAGTGCAGATCAGTGCACTGGAGCTGTTTGCTTTCCCTTTAGCAGTTGATGGAAAGAAATTGGTATGAATGCAGTTTCTTTGTGTTATTGAGACACAAATAGGTCAGATAAATTGTGTTTGGAAAATAACAGTCTATTTCTAACATTGATGTGGACGTCTGCAGTGTAGGCATTTAGTGCTGGGTAAGGTATATCTGTCCCAGAAACCTGCAGCTGAGATTCAGAGTCAATTGAAACTAATGGAGACTATTTCATACTTTATTTTATTTTGAGATTAACCAGGACAGGGGATTTTAAAGCTTCCATATTATCATGTAAATGGTGGGTGTCAAGTGGATGGAGCCAGACTCTGCTCAGTGTCACCTCATGATAGGACAAGGGGCAGTGGGTGTGAGCTGGAACAGAGGAGGTTCTGGAGAAACTTAAAACCCACCTGCACATGTTCCTGTGCAACTAGATCTAGGGGATCCTGCTGTGGCAAGGGGATTGGACTGGATGATCTTTCAAGGTCCCTTCCAATCTCTAATATTCTGTGATTCTGTGATCATTTGATGACTATAAAATTCATCCTTCTAGACTCAATTTGACATAGTTTATACTTTAAAATATTACCCCACTGATCCAGTGTGGGGATATAGTTAAAAAATACCAAACCAGGATAATTGTCCCCAAGTTTATTTTAAGGAAAAGCTGTTGTTTTTTAATAAACTGTTTTCTTTGAATCAGCATTACGGTGGTTCTTCGTGCACTCTACTCGGGAAGTACTGCGTAGTGAGCTTGACAAAGTAATCCAGGCTGACAGGAAGCCCTGCGTTTTCCAGGACCACGTGATGGTGTATTTGTTTAAATTTCATAGCTCTTAATTCCAGTAGCTGGTTTTCCTGTTTGCATAAACCAAATACAAATGACGAGGCCTTTCCCCTAAGCCTGCCAGACCTTTATGTACCCTTAAAAGTAACTCGTTGAAAAGTCACTTATGGAGACAGACAGACCTTCTTGCCCAATATTTGGGCATCTTTGAAATAATTCTGTATTTCAGGAGTGTACAATTCCAAAATTCACTGACTTTGGATTGGGACAGCTTTTAGAGCTGGGAATTGTTTCAGGCAGTGCTTTGTTTGTACCCACAGCTAATCTATATGGTGCAGATAATAAACTATGTTCTAATTCCCAAGTGGTTAACCAGCAGAGCAGTTCTCAGCCAGGAGTCTGCGGTAGCCCGAAGACTAGTGCTGAAGTTTAACAAGGGCCGGTGCAAGGGTCTGCACCTGGGTCGAGGCAATCCCATGCACCAATACAGATTGGGAGGAGAAAGGACTGAGGACAGCCGTGAGGAGAAGGACTTGGGGATGGAGGTGGAGCAGAAGTTGAACAGGAGCCGTCAGTGTGCACAGGCAGGCCAGAAAGCCAACCATGTCCTGGGCTGCATCAAAAGAAGCAGTGACAGTCAGTCAAGGGAGGTGATTCTCCCCCTCTACTCTGCACTGGTGAGACCCCACCTGGAGTCCTGGGTCCAGTTCTGGAGT
>JAOXOE010031881.1:0-11536 GCA_028565055.1 Phoeniculus purpureus
TATATAACAGCAACCAATCCCGCTTCCCACAGCATTCTCCTTCAGACACTTATGGCTCAGAGCTTGGATAAGTACAGGCTGCTCTGGATGAAAAACTGGCTGTGTGGCTTGGCCCAAAGAGTGGTGGTGAATGGAGTTAAGTCTGGCTGGTATCCAGTCACAAGTGGTGCTTTCCAGCGTTCAGTACTGGGGCCTGTTCTCTTTAATATCTTCATTAACCATCTAGATTAGAGGATTGAATGCACCCTCAGTAAGTTTGCAGATGACACAGAGCCAGGTGGATGTGTTGATCTGCTGGACCGTAGGCAGTCTCTACAGAGGTTGGATTAATGGGACAGGGTTAATGGTATGAGGTTCAACAAGGCCCAGTGCTGGATCATGCACTTGGATCGTAACCATCCCAAGGTAGGCTGCAGACTTGGGGTCAATACAAGAAAGACACTGAGGTGCTGGAGTGACTACAGAGAAGAGCAGTGAATGTTGGCAAAGGGTCTGGAGAACAAACCTTGTGAGGAGCAGCTGAGGGAGCTGGGGCTGGTTAGAGTGAAAAGAAGGATGCTGAGGGGAGACCATAAGGTCTGTAGACAGCAATAATGCTGTCTACAACTACCTGTAAGGAGGTTGGAGCAAGAAGGCCTTCAGCCTGTACTCTCTGTTAGCAAGCAGTAGGGCCAGACGAAATGGCTACAAGCTGTGCCAGCAGAGGCTTAGGCTAGGTGTTAAAAAGAATTTCTTCACCAAAAGGTTTGTAAAGCATTGGCACAGGCTGCCCAGGGCAGTAGTGGAGTCCCCATCCCTGGAGGTATTTAAATGACATGTGGATTTATTGTGTAGTATGGCTAGAAGTATGTGCAGCTTTAATATCCTAACACAAGGGACTGATCTGCTTTTGTGCCTGTTGTTCTCCTCAAGTTTGTGGCTTTTGAACTCTTTGCAAACACTCATCTTAAAAGCTTCTTTAGCAACAACTCACTGAAGAGCTGTCCTTAGTGTGGTAATATGTCTATACTGCTGCTTGTTTGTTTTTTGACCAGTATTCTGCTTTCTAGACTGTGGTGGGCTGTGAGTAGTGTGTCCTGGGCATATGTTCAGCCAAGCTCTAGCCTGTGTGTGCTGGTTCACAATATGGAAGGTAGGCAGGTGGGGAAGGGGTTTTTATGGAGGTTGTTGAGGTGAACACTAAGTTCAGGTTTTCAAGAATTTTCTCTGAGATCTTGAAGCAGTTTGTTTTCTACAGCTGAGATTTTTGATCACATAGTCCTTGAATTTAAGGTGTTGGGCAAGTTTCTAGAATACCTGTGCCTAAGAATCCTTTCTTGATAGGAAATTATCTGAGACAGAAACATCAAGATAGAAAATGGGCACCGATCCTGTTTAATACAGAGTTTCTTTTTTAGATGCAGTGAGGTTTACATGAAAAAACAAGAATTTGAGATTGGGTCAAAAAAGTACAAACGTTTTAGAGAACATTTAGCAGACACCTACCTAACGTGTAAAACCATGCAGCTGTGATGAAACAAGCTTGTGTGCAAACATGCAGGGGGAATATTACTGAGCACAACTTCCTTCTAACAGATTTTTCAGCAGAACTATCAATCACAATGATCAAACTGTAAAAACAGGAAATAGGAGCCATAGCAGAGAGCTGAAAAACAGAGAGAAAACCCTCCTGTATGTCATCAAACCCCAAAAGATTATACGACTTCATGTTGTGCCTTTGGGAGAAGGATAAAAACTGAGGGTGATGGATGGCTTGTGTTAATAATTTTATATTTGGCTTGTGTTTTAGTTCTCCAAATACTTTATTGTCAAACTTTTTTATTGCTTATTCTCAGTATGGGTTTTGTTTGTTTTTACTGAGACAGACTTTGTGTATTTATAGTGCAGCAACTCTCCCTGTTCTCTCTGAATAGTTGATGAAGCAGGAGCATGAAAAAAGCGTGGCTGCTTAGCCAGTCTAGCAATTTGAGGGTTTATCTGATCTGCTTGCAGTGCTCTTGCCTATTTTTATTTATGTTGTGGGAGATCTGTCCTCTCCTTTGCTTCACTTCT
The DNA here is from genome assembly GCA_028565055.1 of Phoeniculus purpureus. NCBI lineage: Eukaryota > Metazoa > Chordata > Aves > Bucerotiformes > Phoeniculidae > Phoeniculus > Phoeniculus purpureus. The sequence goes on from JAOXOE010031881.1 coordinate 2,053, forward strand.
CCGTTTTTTGCTTGTTTCTTAATTTAGAGCAGCAAATGCTTCAGGAAGCAAGTGATGTTAGATTTGCTTATACGTGGGGTGCAAACAGACAGGAACTATGTGCTAGACCACTGAACAACTCCTGCAAAGTTAAGTTTTAGAGTTGTTTGAATTACACAGGTCAGCAAAGTCATAAGAATTTGGATTTATTGCTGTCATTACTCACCTTTTACATCAGTTTAAATCCTTGATTTTAATGGAAGTTTTAGTAGATGTCAGAAAACTGGTGGAGGGTTAGATGTTACAAGCTGATAATTGGATGATGCAAGTCAAAAATGGCCTTTTCTTGTGGTGATCCCAAGAATACTGTAAAAAGTTTGAATAATTCTTGTTTGCTTCATCTTGCTGTGGTAGTGTGGTGAGATGCTGACCATGTAATGTGAAAGCAAAGACAGAATTCCTATGTATGTTAACCAGGATGGGATCTCATTCTGTATGTTAGCTAGTCATGGATCTAGGGGTGGTTCTTACATGACCCAGAAGTGTGAAAAGACTTTTTTTCTGCACATTGTGGCTTTAGTATACAAGCAAAAGCCAGAGCAGCTCTCAGGAGCTGTAAGAGTTTTAGTTCAAAACCATGACAATCAGTTTCCCCTAATAAGCTGCCATCCTAGAAGCCCCCAAAGCCTACTAGAGTGAGAATGTGCTTTCTGCAAAGGCAACTTCCTAGTTTATCTAAGTCATGTTAAGGTGGTATTTTTGTTGTTTTAACGTCCCTCTTACCTTTAAAACATGCATTTTAAAATGTCTGTCATTTAATTATCTAAATTATATATCTTGTGTGTCTGCATAAAGTGATTTTTGGAAGTAGGAGATTTGTTTTTCATGTCTACTTTCTTTGATTATAATATAATACTGTGAAAACATATGGTATGTTAATGAAGTTAATCAAGATACAGAGTAAATGTTCAGTTTTCTTAGTGATTCAAATTCTTAATTAGAACAGAATAGGAAGATGGCTTGTCCAGTCCAAGAGAAACAGTTTTTAGAGAACTTTTAGAAAAGCCTCAACACAGATACAAAAGACTGACTGAGAACAGCAAAACTTAGGAGATCAGATGTTCATTCTACATATACTGGCCATTCATAAGCTGCCAAGCCCAGGTCTTCATAGTTCTCTGCCGTAGGTCAGAATTTCAGCAGCTACCACGATGAATTTGGGCTGGCTTACTAGGAGCATCAGCATTTGTGATTCGTGAGGCTCATACATACTCATGAGAAATTTCCAAGGTGTTTAAATGAAAGGTGCTATGCAAAATATAATCGGTGTCATATACCCTGAGTGGAAAGAGCTCTGTGAATACTGGTGCCTGAGCAGAATCGTTAATGGTAGAAGGCGTTTCAACACACCAAAATGGATTGGAAATTAAAATACTGAAACTGAAAAGAAAATAACGATTGAAATTGAAAACATTTCAGATGGTGAGAATGGTTAATTTCTAATATGTCTTCTCAGATCTGAGTTGCCTTAAAATCAAGAGTATCTTTTGGAAACACTGAACTCAAGGCAGGGTCAATTTCCTTGGTTAGGTACACAGCACGCACACAACAGCCTTTTCTGGCCTAAAATATCACAGAAGCATTCAAGTTGGGAAAGACCTCTAAGATCATAGAGTCCAACCATTAACCCAGCTGTCCTAAGTCCACTGCTAAAATGTATCACTGAGTTCCAGATCTACACGATATGAAAGACTTCCAAGGATGATGATTCAACCCTCTCCCTAGGCAGCCTGTTCCAATGCATATATGGCTTTTTTTGGTAGAGCAGTCATATGTTTGTGGCTAAGTAGTGCTTATCTCTAAAGGATTTAAATTCCATCAAAGCTATTACTTTGAAATGTATAATGTAAGCTCATTGTTTAGACAAGCAGAATGGCCTAGCTGTTTATTTTAGGCAGCTCTCTCCAGCTGTATTGATAAATAGATGTTGGAAAGGTTGGATGAGCTTCTCTAGCATGCAACTCCTTGGATAAAGTTTAGACTGTGCTCAGTGTAGTGAATGGAACAAATGCGTCTAAAACAGGAGTAAAATTCAAAGGGCACACCATTCCTTCAATGGAGAAGTAGACTTGGTATTGAGGTGGTGTCCCTGCCACTGGCAGGGGGCTTGGCAGTAGATGATCTTTAAGGTCCCTTCCAAACTAAACCATTCTGTGATTGGTAAACGTGCCCAGAAAAATTGGTACCTTGGTGTGATGCCTGAGGTAATATGGGTACCACCACTGCTTGAGATGGCTGTTACCCAGTCCCACATGGAAACATCTGGAGGACAGATTAATTTACACAAACCCTGTGAGTTCAAGAGAAGTGTCATGCTATGACTTGTAAAGAGGGAGGTCTAGTGTGTCTTTTGTCTAGAATTGCTGTTTGCAGGAAAATATACATTATTTAATCTAATGTTTTGCACTAGTGGTGGAGGTGTCTTCCAGCCTAAATTACCCTACAGTTTTGTGATTTAAGAACAAGGAGTTTTGCTTTGTATGGGTGTAAGGATTAGCCTGTACAATTCAGGGTCATGTACTTTAACATTGTATATCTATATATATTTGGAGAGATTACAGATGTGGAGGAGTCTGCAGAAACCCTTACTGACTGTGGAGATGAGGTCCACTGTTTGTATCACACTTCTGTGGGGGACAAGTAAGGAAATGTGCCCAGGATGGGAGCATCACTCAAGCAGGCCAGTCAGCGAGGAGGCTCTTTTCTTCCTTGGGGAAACTGCCCTGAGCTGGCTTCCACCCTTGATAGCTATGTGCCTGGAAGGAATATCACTTTGCTCAGACACCATGAGTTTCAACTCTAGATAATGCCTCAGGTGTGGGATTTGGATATTCTGTTCAGGGTGTCGGTGGGGGTGAGTCATATTTTTTGGAAGAAGGGCCTTCTGACATTTTTGTTTTGTTCTTGGGGAAGTGTTGGACTGTTCCCCTTGGTAGACTTGGGAGAAGGAAGGTCAGACATGCCAGATTTTCCTAAACAGTAACAAATTAGATGTTAATAGGGTCTGGATAACTATGAACAAAAAGTTACTTTGACATGTACTTCATCCTTCTGTATCTCATCTATCTCAAGTAAGTATTTACTATCTCAAGTAAACACGTAGATTAAGGACAAATACTTATTTGCATAAACAAAATAATACTTTGGCTATTTTAAAAGAGAACTTAAAAAGTCCAAGCCATGGTGTTTGTGAAGAAATTGGTTTGACATGTTTACGGGATAATTAACATATGGAAGAATTTGTGGCTAGTACCTTCAAGTAGTCCTACAAAGGAGAATGACTGTTGCTTGTGTGATTGCAAGGTTAGGTCCAATATATATGGCTGGTATTGCATACGCATAATTAAATAGCATAAATGATTTGCTGATTCTAAAATTGTAATTTGCTACCCAAAACTCTGAGGGACTTCACCAAAAGTTGTGTTTGCAGAGTCTAGAGCCAGGCCCCAAGTCCCATTTTTAAGAGCAAACTTTGTTATTGTTCAGATTTGTAGCTCAATGTGATTGAACAGTTCTTTTTCTGATGTGCCTTTTTTTTAGAAGGAGAACCATTTAGATGAGAAATGTTTCCAGAATGTTACACAAAGCATTCAAAATTATCTCTGTGCTTATTCAGGTGTGTGGTTAGTAATGGAGAACTTCAGTGTTACTATGCAAAATCTTCACTGTATAGGAAGGGAATTTTGATCTTTGTTCTTTTAATGGTGATTACAGTTTTGGGCAGAAGAGATCGTTATTCTTTGTGTGTGTGTGTGTGTGTGTGTTGTTCTTTCATGTTTTAGCAGAGTCTGAACAAAACTTCTTGTCACAGAGCTGATGCCCTAGTTATACCAACAAGCTGCATGGGATTTATATGTATGTAAGGAGTTGCGGGGTTTTTCAAATACACAGCAGTGGTGACATTCCTATTTTTAGCTGGTTATTTCTCCACAATATTATTTATAAGTCAAGCAACCAGCTTTTGGTGAAGTTGTCACAAAAACATCAGATGCAGGAGTGCTCTGTTCCGTAAAAGCCCGAAGCTGTTAAATTCTGGCAAAATGACAAACAATAATTTACAGAGAAAATAACTGGGCAATTGGTTAACTTGGCAGCATTTTAAATGGTCTTTGGGAAAGGAAACAGTTTCCTTCACACTGATACCAAAAAATAGACTGTATTGCAGTAAATCAGGAAGGTCCATTGAGAATGGTCATTTAATAACTTTTTGTGGTCTGTGGCAGAATCATCTAGAACTGCTGGACCAGACACTGTCAAGGCATCATGTCTTATTCCCAGGCCAGTACAGTTTAAAACATTACAAATTGCAGCTTCAGGGTATCTTTTAAAGGAAAAACACCAGAAAATAATGTAGAGGTAGTTACTCCTAAATTTCATCTTTCCTGCAGACCAAAAGTGTCAGTGCAGAGTGAGGTACAGGAAAAATTCTGAGGGAGCACGATGTCTTTGGTGGATCATCTTCAAAAATATCAGAGGAGAGAAGACAAGAAGTGCCAAAGAATGACAGATTTTCATAAATGTTTCTTCATTGTGAAGCTTGGGATGAGGAAGGCGAGTCATGCTCTATGCATTTTTTGGTTTTCAGTGGATGATAATGGGAGAGGCTTTGTTTCAGGAGAAGCCTGGGAGCAAGCCAAAATAAGGCTTTGGTGAACAGCAGCATATGGCAAAATGAGATTAAAAAGATAGCAACTTAACTCCAGTCAGCTTGTCAAACATGAATATATACTTCTAACTGCTGACTGCACCTTCCAATTGATTTTAATATGAGTAAGAACTGAGGATAGTTGATGCACTATAAACAAAAGGGAAAATCCAGGACAAGTTCAGGGGAGCAACAGGAATATTCCGTTTGGTGAAAATGTGTACACAGATGTACCTACAGGAGGGAAGGGACTTGTTCTCTGCCATCACCAGGCTTGGGTGAGGAAAAGGCAATGGGGAGGTCATCGTAATTTTGTTTTTTAAAATTGAAGTTACCTGGAAAATAGAAAGTATAAAGAGGTGAGGAAAATGGATGCATTTAAGGTGTAAGTGTCAAATACTTCTTTATGAGACATGGGCTACTGAGTTTTATTTTGATGGCATGTGAAGGTCCTGTCATAGGTGCTGTCGTCGCAATAAACTAAAATACAAGCTAAACTAAAGTCGTACAGCTCATGTCTTTCATCAATAAGCAAAACTGTTTGAGGTTACACATAAGATTAGATCAGCTGGTTTCCATGGAATATCAGAATTTTTACCTCTGCCAAACAGCAAAGTAAAAAGCTGTAGTAGGCTGGTCTCAGCTCTACGTGTTCTTGCCGGTTCTAGTAGCTTTTAGTTGTGTGAAAAATCTTGCTAACTTCAGTGGAGGGAATTCCAGGGTTTAGATGCACTACAGGCTTTTTCTTTCCAGGCAAATTCTGCATACACGTTATAACTGATTTTGCTTGTATGCAAAAAGACGCAATGAGTCTAAAAAATTTACTGTAAAAGTTTTTGTGGCCTTAAAATGAAGAAGTGTGTTAGTGTGGGTAAGTTTACAAATTGGGCTCTCAGTAGAAGTTTATGCTAAATTTGCAACCATAAAGGGTACTTTTGGCACTATAGAAAGAATAATTTAAGTTCCCCTAATTCCTGTGGGTACATTAAAATGAGTCTTTTACTTTTTAGGGTTATGGAAAGATCAGCATTCTGAAGTTCCTCAGTAATTATCATCATATTGTTTAATAAGCTAATATAGTGCTGAAGCAAAGAATGAATAACATATCTCTTAAGATTTGAGATGGACAGCCTCCAAAATCTCCTAACCATAAAAATAATAAACCCTGGTAGCAATTATTCTGAGAAGGCAGCAAGCGCATGTCAAGAAACTAAAAATAAATAAATTCTGAATCACATCTAACATTCTGATCTCATCTGAGCTGATGATGACCTCTTGTTGCTTGAACTTGAGATTTAACCTTCTGTCTTGTTCTGCATCTTCAAAGCTTGTATTTGGGCATTTGGATAGCTAATTGATAAGACAAATTACTTGAGAATTCTGCAGAGCATGGGGAGGTATAGGGGAAGGATAAAAAAGCTGGAGAAAGTCAACCCCTCAGCAGTCTTCCAGGAGCAGTGAGCCTGGACCTATCAAGTTATTTTTAATGGGAAGTTGTAATAGCGAGCATGTTAAGAAGATACTATTCTTAACATCTTAAGTGATGTTACTCACTTAAGAAATGTTGGTGTGACTGTAGGATTGAAAGCCATCTATATATCAACCTTAAACAAACAAATTAGGGACCTTAATAGCAGCTGTTGCCTCCAGCAGCTCCAAATCTGAACTCTGAAGTTCTGAGGTTGGATGCAGTAGGGAAAGGCACTGGACTTGGTGCATCAGGGCACTTCACCTGATAGCAACCCACCACCTTGTTGAGTGGAAGCTGGCCTGGCTCAACTGATAAGAGCTCAAGTCAGTGTTTCAGTAGCCTTGTAATGTGTCCTATCTATGTGTTTTTTCATCTTAATTAGAGTTTTCTCTTGCTAAAATTTGCGGGAGGATTAAACGTTGTTCTGTTTCCTGGATCTCCCCTTACCCCTTGTGGACAGATCAGGGTGTAGGAAACTTTACAGTAGGTTGAAAAGCTGGCTGAGTCCAGCTCCTGGCAGTTTTGGCAGAAGAGATCTGTCTTGGAGCTTACAATGCATCCAGTAAAAGTGACATGCATAGTTCATCTGAATAGGAAAAAAATGAGGAAGGTTGAATCATGTGAATGAGGAGAGCATGTAGTGCAGCTAGGATGGACAAGAGCTATAGGCACATAGGCCTATACAGAGAGACGTATGGGGAAAGTGGAGATGGGTCAAGCGACAGCTGTCTGCAAAAGGAAAGCAAGGAAGCTTGACAGAACCAGAGGGAATGGCTTCAAGGTTTAACAGAGTAGGTTTAGACTAGACATCAGGAAAAAATTCTTCACAAAGAGAGTGGTCAGGCACTGGAATGGGCTGCCCATGTTGAGTCACCATCTCTGGATGTGTTTAAAAGTCACTTAGATATAGTGTTGGGGGATATGGTTTAGGGGTGAACTTGTAGAGTAGGGTTGATTGTTGGACTTAATGACACCAAGGGTCTTTCCAACCTGTATGATTCTATGAAGCCTGACAGTACTATATAAAGAATGCTGGTGACCTTGTGAAAGACAGTGAGATCCTGCCTGAGGAAGAAAGGAGCTGTTTGCAAAACCAAATAAGAAAGTAGCACACAGGAACGTGTGGGAGTGAAGTAAGGAGATGCTGCCCTTTGCAACTGTCTGAAAGGAGGATGTAGAGAGGTGGGGTGTTGGTCTCTTAAGTCACTAGTGACAGGACAAAAGAAAATGGCCTCAAGTTGTGACAAGAGAAGTTCAAATTGGACATTAGGAAAAATGTCTTCACTGACAGAGTGGTCAGGGATTGGAACAGGCTGCTCAGGGAAGTGATGGAAGCAGCATCCCTGGAGGCGTTCAAAAAAATGAGTAGATGTGGGTACTTAGAAGCATTGGGCTGACAGTTGGACTTGGTAGATCTTGCAGGGCTCTTCCAACATACAGCAGCACCAAAGCTGTTCAAAGGAAACAGGAAGTTTATTAGTTGCATGACCTGTTCTTAAGCCTTCTCTATTTCTAATCTGCAAGTACCGTCTGCATTATATTGTGCACTTAAGAAATGTCAAGTCTCAGCTCTTGCATCTGTACCAACAATAAATAAGATCTCACTCAAATGAGTGCCCCAGTCAGTTCCACTTGAGCTGGTTGTAAGAAAAGTAAGCTACTACTTGGCATCTCTAAGGGCCCCAAAACAATTTCCATGAGCTCCTGTAATACTCCTACATTGAACAGACTGTAGATCACAGCAGGATTTCTCCTGCGGCGCAGCAATACCCCGCATGAGTCACAGCAGCAGCATCTAGCCCCAGCCAGCAAAGTACTGACTGTGGCTGCAGATTTCTGTGCTGGATTCAGGAACATGGCCAAATTTTAGCTCTCTGATGTCATGTCTTTACTGATGTCTTAATTGCAGGGGCAAGTTTTTGTAGCCCCTCTTCCTCTCTGCAGAGATCCCAAGAGAACGTATATGGCCTGTAATGCAGCTGTGGATTCTTATGGCAACAGGGTGGCAGATGTTCTGTATTTGAATTAATCTTTAGATGTTGCTACTTTCATAAACAGCACTTGGGAACTTCTTTGTGACCTAAGTGTGTTTTCCATCCATTTGGCATTTGTTGAATTGTGGGACTATTGAAAATGATGAATTGGTTAGGATGGCTGAATCACTGACTCAGACAAATCAAATTATAAGTGACCAATGTGAACCTTTGTGCAAAATCAACCAGATACTTACATATTGCAGAATTTCCCTGAACACCAGGAAAATTAATCTCTTTAGAGACAGACATGATCTCTCTTGTTCCTACTTTTTAGAGCTAATCCAAGGCTAATGGATAGGTGCTTTTTTCCTGTAAGTGAAAGCTGTATACCAGGCTTTTTGTTTCATCTGTTTTCTTCTTTTCAGGTATATCTTAGTTAATTTGTCATAGCACTATATGGAAGAAGACTGAAGAAAGAAGAGTTTTGCATATATTGGAACCATATTAATTCTATAGGAGGTTGTGCTGGAGATTTTTTAGGTGTCTACAAGCATGAGAAGTTTAGAAAATCACTGATCAAGAATAGGAATATTTCACTAGATGAATTACAGTTGCTAAGGCCTGAAAAATTTAACGTTTTATTTTAACTTTTCTATATTGCCACATAAAAACCTGGTACAAAAAAAGAATCTAAATGGCCATGTAAGAAAGAGAAACTAGCTGTACAAAAAATGAAAAGGTAAACCGTGACCTTCACCTAGTTGCTCTTGTTACTGCCACAACTGAAAAAACAAGCACTAGAAAATATCTGAAGTTAGTTTCTATTTTAATTAGTTATGTTTAAATTTTAAGCATGGAGTCAAACCTTCATCAAGGCCTGAGCTGAATGATTCCTGCATGGGTCTAAGGATACGGTGTAACCAACTTCTTCTCTCCTCTCCTTTTCTCAGGCTAAACATTTATTTCCAAGCACTTGGAGCACTCAGTAAGTTGCAGTATTGATTGCTGGTAACTTACAGGCTGATTCTGCAGCAAGAGTTATAGTAATTTTGCTACTGCAGTTAGTTGGAGTTCTGGTAGGGGCCTTACTGGTGAGTGAGACCTTCATTCCTGATGCATAAGTATGTATCCACTACCAACTAAATGCAGTTACACACAAGTGGGGTTTTATGCAAATTGAATAGTAATCTTTTAATTGAAGTTAATCATGAAGCTTGTCCTTGGTACTGTCTCTAGACCTATCAAGGATAAGAGGGTCATTAGGCACAGTCAGCATGCTTCACCAAGGGGAAGTCATGCTTGACCAACCTGATAGCCTTTTATGAGGGCATAACCAGGTGGACAGATGATGGC
>JAOXOE010031882.1:0-11534 GCA_028565055.1 Phoeniculus purpureus
TCTAGGTGATCCTGCTGTGTCAGGGGGATTGGACTAGATGATCTTTCGAGGTCCCTTCCAATCCCTAATGATTCTATTAAGAAAAAGCACCAAAAGGAATAAAGGCCAGACAAATGTGACTCCTAATGCAGAGATGAAACACAGCCAGCATCTTGATGTCTGCACATCAATGAGCACTTTCAAAAAATGAATGACTGGTACTTTCAAGAAATCTGGATTGGCATTTCAAAACTTTTTCAAATACTACTACAGTGACTTGTAATACCTCAAGGAACACAATTAAACAGCTAGAATTTGAGCTGAGAAAATCAGTGGCATTTTTGCTACACTGCAATCCCACCTCTTCAGCAATGCGTCCTACTGCTGTTATTAGAAACTTCTGGAACAGTCGAAGGCAAACCTTTAGAATGAAATTTGTCTGAACTGCAGCAAATACACCTATAGCTTGATTTCTGTCTGACTGGAACCACAGGCACTGTCCATCATAAGTGACCTGAAAGACTGCCAGGTTACGATCTGGACCCTTACACTCTGATACACCACCTTTGCTGCTACCACTCACTGATGTCAGTGAAAGACATTTCTTAGGAACACATGTGCTGCTCTACACCTTCCTGAGTAATCTCTTGGCCTGACGAGACCTTGCAATGACTTACAAAGCTCAACACATGCACGATGGTATGTTGGTGCTCATTTAAATGGCACAGTCATCTGCATAGGTCTGAGAGCTCCGGGATGGAAATAGCTACGAATAATGCGATGCAGAGAGCTCAGCTTCCACTAGATGGCAGTAAAGCAAACAAAAGGTCCTCGATGCTTGAAAGAGGGACTTTCTCAACCAGCTGAAACATGCTTGAGCTCAACAAGCGTATTTCGTACACTTTCTTTTCTGTTTCGAGTAGATAACCAGCGATCCTTTTGGGTTCTGAGAGAACAGAAAGCTCATTCAGTCACTCAAAGTAAAATTCAGGCACCTCCCTTTCTCCACTGAATTATTTCTCTACCAATGTAATTGTCATCTAAATCCTTTCGGGATCTTGGAAAGCCTCCTCTGAATCACACAAGCCTTTAGAATTCACTATACTCTCTGCACGTCAGTTCAGATTGGTTCTAGACTACAGGAAAAAGCAATGTGCCTGAATTTACACATGACACAATCCTGCTGGAGCAGAGGCCAAGAGTATGTCTGTTCTTAGGATCAGGGCTATCTCACTTCGGTTTTGATGTCTCATTCTTAAAAGCTTATGTGTGTGACCCTTTCTTAAGCCTGTAACAGTCAACAGATAATTTGCTCAGGTGCAAATGGATTTTACCGACTTCTTTACTCTGTACTTGTAGTGCCTTGCTTGGAAAGGGGAATTGAGAGGAAGAAAAAAGATCTGTTACCTTTAATCTTTACCTCCCAAAAGGCTGCTTCTGTTACTCAAAGTAAAGATGCAACACTCTTGATGTGCTTTTGCTTAGACTTTCCAGAAAGCAGGAAATACCCAATGCCAGGAAAAGCAACAGTGCAACCCTGGGCGACTTTCTGATATCAAATTATTTGCCCATTAAATATAGTCACACTGAGAAACACTGGGACACTGAGATGATGAGTACAACGAGTCCATCTTGAATAACTAGTTACGGAGAAAATAACTGTCCTTTCTCATTTGACCATGTCCTGGCCAAGCTGTTCAGCAGTAATGGCCAACAGCCTGTTCAGCAGCCCAGAAGCTGGTGTCAAGAATTTCACTTGATTAATTACTCAGAGCACAAGCAAATTTATCTTTCTTTTACTTTCCACATCTCTCTATGGCATGTTGTCATAGAATCATTAGGGATTGGAAGGGACCCTGGAAGATCATCTAGTCCAATCTCCCTGCCACAGCAGGATCACTTCACTGGAGAAGTTATACAATCCAGATAGGGTGGGTAAAGTTCCTCAAGTGGGGACAGTAGACCTCTTGTTTCTTTTAGAATTTAATAGAGACTTGCATTAAAATACAGACTTGTTATTAAAATAACAAGGGTTATAAATGAAGGATCCCAAACAAGGGATCCTTGTTATTTTAATAACCCTTGTTTGGGATCCTTCAGTTATTTCAACAGAAATGCCAACACCATAAACTGCCAGCGAGTGGAAGGGAGCCTGGATGCAGGCAGGCAGCTATGTGTCACGTTGCCTCCAGTTTGGGTGGGACTCCGGGCTCCTGAAAGAGTCCCTGCCCTTTCCTCGCAGAGACACACAGAATCTCCACTACTCATCCTTACATAGGAATGCTGGGGATATCATTGCCATTCCTCTGTGTGGGCTGCAAATCTGTGTGATGTCAGCTGGATCCTTTTTAATTAAAATAAACAGGCTTCTGCTACCCTTATCACACTTCCTTCCTTCACCTCACATTTACCACTCTTGCTGTCTCTCATTTTGTGCCTGCATGCAAGTTTATGCAGAGTCTATGGCTTCCTGTCCCTTCCCAGCCTCCCATGCAACCACCTCTCCCCTGCTCCAGTGCATCTGATGCAACATCTGCCTCCTCCTCTCTTGCTGTCCCCACCCCCTGCGTTGGTACCTTTCCTGGTCACTGGTCTTCATTGCATGACTTGAGTGTCCAACTCCTCAAGCAGCAAAGGGAAACCACCACAAGCGTTTTGCTGATCTGAAGAGCAAGACTGTATAAGGTATTTTTCACTGTAGGGAAAACTAGTCTTTGAAAAGTCCCTGTCTGCTGGCAAAGCTCTGAACAGCAAGAGCAAGAAGTAGTCGTTTCCCAGAAATCACAGCCTTCAATATCTTTCCTTGGAATGGGGTGGTGGGAGGGCTGACAATTGCAGCCACAGCAAGAGCCTGCGAGTCTCCTCAGTAAGTGAACGCGAAGGGCACTCACTTCAGAAAGCTTCCCGTTCACGCTCGGTTAAGACACACCCAGCTTTCTCAAATCAGAGAGGGCTAAAGCAGACACAGCACGCTCAGAGCAGGATATACCAGTCTCCTCTCTGTGGCAGCGTCTGTATGTGTCACAGGGAAATGCACGCCAAACTGGATTAGGCTGTGGTCCACCTCTCTGGTGCAATAATCTTGTCTCCCATTGTGGCCAGAGGCTTCAAGGAGGACAGAACCTTAGTGCGCAATGTACCTTCCATCCCGCTCTGTAAGAGCTGTAATGCTGCCCTAACTTCTTAAACACAAGGATCACCTGCATCTTTGGAATACAATAACTAAACTAAGGAACCAACTTGTATTAAGCCACTGTAAACTCTGATTTTTGCAACCAAAGAGATTTTTCATGAATTTTTACCTTTCCGTTTATCTTTCTCATTTTGCCCTGATTTTATTTGCTTGCTTGTCTAAAGGTATATATTCTTACAGTTTTCCACTCCTTTTTAAACCTTCTTTCCTTCTTTCTTGCTGAAGAATATATTTACACTGAAAGGTGAGGGTCTTATGCTGTTCTTTCAGCATCTCGAGGTGGTGTTTCCTCTTTACAGTGTCCTCACGGCACATATGTCTCGAATCCAAAGTATTAATTTGACTGAGTAAACTGAGAAGTACCAGAGTTGGATCAACATAATCTCACAACTGTTGCCCGAGCAGGAAGCTTCATTCTGTCTGGAGACAGCTCACACCTGCACCTTCTGTGATCAACCAGATGGTTTGTGAGAGCCCAAAAACCCCTTACGACTTTCACAGCACTCTGAGGTGGTGCATAAGGAGGAGCCAGCAATGTGCTACTAATTCCCGTTCCAGATGTGATTTCAAGCACCAGATTAGAGGTCAGATGGTAATCTGATCAACGTGCCATAGAATGTACTGGGTTGGAAGGGACCTCCAAAGATCATCTATTCCAACCGTCATACAACAAGCAGGGACATCTCTAACTAGAACAGATTGCTCAGAGCCCTATCAAGCCTGGCCTTGAATCTCCAGGGATGGAGCCTCACCACCTCTCTAGGCAACCTTGTGATCCTTCCAATTGCTTTCCCTCCTCATAGTATCACTTGTTCCGATTACAGGTTGCAGTGTCCTTGCAATGACAAGAACTGGCTTTTTTCTCCCACATATTCTGCCTTCCATGCACGCAGACTGCTCGCGCAACTGCACACCTAAGCCTAAAAATGCGACTGCAATTGCGTTGCTCAATGCTGTATGCAAAAAGTGGAGTGAAACTAGAAAGAACAAGCAAGTCCCAAGTACCTGTATGAGCAGAATTCATTTGGATGCAGTTAGTAATGTGTTCATCTGTCCACTGAATGAATAAAGATAGGTTCTCACCCGATACCAGCATAAGACCTGGAACTGCTGTGACAGAAAGCCCTTGATAAAAATCGCAAGCTAATTAATGGTTAGGTGTTCGGCTTTGCTTTCCAAGTTTTATTGGAAGGGTCAGGGAACTTTGGATAATATTTATTCAACATAAAGGTCAGAGGTTCTGAAAAAGTGGTTTAAAAAAGATTATATTAGTAAAAGATTGACTTAGAAATAAAAAGGAGCAGGTGCTAAGTCAGTGTTCCCCTGGGACAGGAAACAAAAAACTGTAGCCCCATGTAGCTGAAGGACTTTACCACATCACTTGGGGAGGAGTGGAGAGATCCCTGGAGCAGAAGCCTGGTAAGGGTAACTTCAAACACCTTCTGCCCCAAAACTATGGTCAGGCCACTTCTATCACAGAGGTAGAGTGATGCTTTACCTCCCATCCTCTTCTCACTGCATACTAGCTGTTGGATCATGCTATCGGCTGCATTTGAAGTGCAGAATGCATGCAGCTCTTTTCCAGCTTTCTAAACTAAGCACTGGCTGGAAGATGGTCCCCACACCACAGCAGGGATGCCAAAAAGCAGATGCTTTATGGGCAAATCAATGATTTTAGCCCACTAAAATCACTACTGCATAAGCTCAGGTCTGCTCAAATCCTAAAATGGTGAAAAACAATAATTAAAAGTCCCCCTACAGCAATTCCTCAGAGCAGGGGCTTCAGAAAGCTGAGCTTTGCTATCAGAATTCACAAAAACTCACAAGTCCCTAAAGGTCAAATACCCTGCAGCACACTGGTGTGACCTTGCAAGAGCACTAGTAAGAGCCCACAGGAGAGGAATACTCTATTTAGCAGTTACAGGGCTGAAATACGGTGTTCTGGATCTCTCTCACGTAGATGGTCTGTAGGTGTGTGCCTGTGTATTCCTTTCAGCCCAAGCCTGTGAATTCCTGTTTACATGGATGGGGTTGTTCAGTGAGAGGCAGGATGCAGAGCACATTCCTATCTCCAAACAAAAAGGCACTTGCACGTCCACAGCACATTTTTGTTCTATGATTCACCTTGAGGCTTAAAAAACCTTCTCACACACCTGTGTGACATTTTTGTCAAAAAGGAGGTACCTCCAGATGCCTTTTGTTGTCTTAGGAGAAGCACAGAGGTCTAACCATTTCATCTGGTCTAGTGAAACTGTCGGAGTGTTTGTGAAAAGTGTAACGCCTGGGACAGCTACTCACTCACTGACAGGGAGTTTCATTGACTTTTTAAAGAGCAGTGTACATAATTAAGGTAACAGGTAGAGATTATGTCTTGGCTGACTAACAAACTCAGCATAATTATTCGCTTTTGTGCAATTACAAACACAGATCCAGTACTGCAGTATTGCAGGCTGTGTACTAAACACTTTGAATTAAGATATCACTAGTCCACAGAATTAGCTACAGCTTTTGAAAGACGAATATTCTTCCATAGGAAGTTAAAAATGGCAGGTTTAAAATTGCTCCTTCTGTGAAATATTTCTACCGCAGAACAAGGGTTCCTACATCTTTTCTTCTAAAAAGAAAGAGAAGTTTTTCCACAATGAGGTAGGGGGGAGAAAAAGGAAGAGGAGAGTTATTTACTTGCCAAGCTTGTTAGAAAGAGAGGTCACTAGCACAAATCTTTTTGTAACATTCATAGGATCATTCAGGTCAGAAAAGACCTTTGAGATGATCAAGTCCAACCATTAGTCCTACTATACCGGGTTCGCCCCTAAACTATACTGCTAAGCACCATGTCTAAACACATGTTAAACACATCATAGAATCATAGAATCATAGAATCATAGAGGTTGGAAGGGACCTCGAAAGATCATCTAGTCCAACCCCCCTGCCAGAGCAGGGTCACCTAGAGTACATCACACAGGAAGGCATCCAGGTGGGTTTTGAATGGTGACGCAACTATGTCTCTGGGCAGCCTGTTCCAACGTCTGATCACTGTTTCAGTAGAAAATTTTTCCTAATGTCCAGCCTAAACCTCACCCGGTGCAGCTTGAGACCATTCTCTCTAGTTCTATCACTATCAGGAAGTAGCTGGTCCGGAGAACACCGTGTTGCTTCACTACACGGTCACCTAAGTATTGCTCCTCGTTTTGCTAACGTTTTACCACGACTTCAGCAAACATTCACAACTCACCCTTTCCCAGTGTGTCCTCTACACATGTGCAATCAAGGAAGTTGGAGCCAAAGTAAATAAATTCTAGGCAACTTTATCAAAGGTATTACACAGCATTTCAAAAGAGGCTGATGTAAGCAACATGGAGCTTGGAAAAGAGTCTGCGTTCTCAAGCAGAGTTCTAGTAGCAAAGAAGTAACGGCAATCTGTTGCCCCATTTGGATTTGTGTTGATTCTCTGCACAGAAGGCAAGTCTCAGGCTCCAGTGCTGGTACCACTTGGCATGTCTTCTATTGTCATTGGTGTAGGGCAATACTGGGTCAAATAGGACGTGTGCAGAACCTGGCACAGCTCCAAAGAGGTGAGACATTTCATGCCATCAGAGGGCTTGGCTCCATACTTGCACATAAGAATGAAAAGCACATTAAGATCTAATCCTCTTCTGGATAGAACTCCGATTTATTCTTTGCTTCTGCACCTTGCTGGGGAGTTGTTCCAACTGCTCATCGAAGGGGTCTAGCCAAGCCTTTGACACAATAACATCCTTCTGTTGATGTCCAGGGTCAAGCTCTTTAAAATAGTCCTTTATTTCCTTACATCAAATGACACCAACCACCTGTCCTTGGAAAGAACTGGTGCAGGGTATTGCCTTTTTCTACTAGAGTACAAAGGAGGATTTTTTAAAAGTAAAACAAAACACATTACTACTTGATGCTGAAATCAATGCTTAGAAGATCTTAAGTGGAACTCAAGGTGCAAAGTTTTCTGTTCATCCATAGGGCTAGCACAGCATAAAGGACCTTTCTTCTGCATTGAACAGTATGACATGGATAATGGGTTGGTTCACCTGTTCATAAGCATGCCAGTGACAGCACTAACATGCTCTGACAATCTGGGCATGCATGTGCATGTCTGTACACATGCTACATACCCACCCACCAGCAAGAAGCACAGTCTGGGAGTGTAAGCAACACAGCTCTGATCTAACAAAGCAAACAAGGACTTGCCTAACTGAAAAGAACCTTCACAATACAAGATGCAAGTTCTAGTTATTTGTTCTTACTTAATTTGCTGCCTTGAATTGTACTGTACTACTCCGACAGATGCACAGAGAACACCGACCCTTTGTTTGGGTGGAACTGCATCCTACAAAGGCTGTCCTGCTGGATTACACGTTCCAGTGCTGTCAGCCCCCAGCCCTATTTTCTCCAAAGCAGAAGGCACATACATACACTTCTGCATGTGTGATCTCAAAAGCTGTTGTTGATGTGTAACTCATGGGGATGATCAAGGAAGTACTCAAAAGAAAGTACGCTCTCACCATGCAACTAACATATCCCACAGGGGGCTGGCAGAAAGAGCAGCCTCGTACGAAGCTGCTTCACAGGAAGCTCTCTCTAAATCCAACTACAGTTAAGAGTCAAGGTCAACCAAAAAATGATGATGATTTAAGCTGACACTCAAATCCCAAACGGTATTTGTAGAAGTTTCTACTGTTCTGTTCTGAATTTAAATTAAGGTGACATCTCAGAAGTGGCGTACGAGAACCAAGTCGGCCAAATTTGATCTGTAACCTAGAAAGCAACAAGTTTTTCCAAAGCAACCTGGGCTTCCGCTGATCTTTGCCAAGACCCTTAAGGGCCTTGTCAGAGCTGGACCTGTGCTTTTTGAACAAGTGGCTATTAGTTTTATTTACTTTTATGTTCATACATTATTCGAAAAGAACCTAAGTTTTAATTTGTCATAGGTTAGCTACCAGCTATGATTTGACGATCATTGGGAGCAGAATGAAATACTGGGGGATGGTTAGAGAGTGAATTCCTTACAACAAGAATGACAGCTCAAAGTGATGCCTTCACTGCTTCAACAGGAGTTGAGAGTAATACACCCCTCAAACTGGAATATTTTTGACATGCTATGGGAAGTGACATAAGCGAGCCAGGCTGCACATTGCATGGATGGCCAGACAGGCTAAGAACACTTGCGTTTGGGTAGTGAGAGTGCATATGGAGAGATGCGAAGAAAACCTGTTTGAAACAGACTTTAAGGTCTGCTGATGATGTGTGTCTCATGGGTACGATTAAGGAAACGCTCAAAAGAAAGAACTTTTGAACCACGGAACTACTGAACATAATAAGGAAGAGCTGAGATAAGACTTGTGGAAGTGAACCAAATTGGGCCTGTGACGGGCTAATACGTGAATAATTACCTGTGTAAAAACATTTGTGTTCAGATGCTCTTTAATTATTGAATGATCTTCAGAAATTGCTTCTTGCCTAAATTATGAATAGATATCAATTATGACAACACCTTATGTTGTACTTACAGTGTGATTTTCATTCCACAGCATCTTTAAGTCTTGTAGAGCACATGTGTGATTAATTTTAGCTCACCCTAGGGCTGAGCACAATGCTTAATAAGAAGAATGGATTTCATTAGTTATTAACCAAGGTGATCAGGTGATCATTCCTTACCACTTCTCTAGTTTCTTAACCTCTGTTGCAATCACTGCCTGGTGGCAACAGTGGCGATGGAGAGGGGAATTGCAATAGGGCATAAAGGAAAAGAACAAATTCTTGTAATCAGAGCCAGCCACAATGTCTCAGAGTGACCACAGCAGGATCAAATAAATAGAAGTTAAAAAGCATGAGCATTTTAGAAGATAATTAACTGTACGGTTGCAAAGCTAACGTGTGGTTTCTATACTAAAATTGTACTTCAAAGAATGTTTGGGACAACACTCTGATGCAACGCTCTGCATGTTTGCTGTAGGTCCTGGGACTGTTTTGGACATAGTGACTATAACAATAAAACAACACATAGACAATAAGACAACACACGGTCATTTAGCAGCATGTCAAAAAGACAGCAATGAGATTTAGACTCTGGATTTTGAAATTAAGGTCCAGCCCAATGACTTAGAACACACACAATAGCAATTACAGCATTACACTATGTCATTTTCCCCATCAGAAATAACTCATAATATTGAACACTTAATCATTCTACCTAGACAAAAGTGTTCTTTGGAAACTGAGAGCAAAACAAGCGTCGAGAGGCAGCGTTCTTGCCTTTGAGGTGCAAACAATTCTGTCTCTAAATAATTCCAACTTCAGTACTCACTATTATGCTTGAAGATTCTAATGGTAGCACCTGAAAGTCTTGCACCAAGAACGAGAGAAGTGTGGTTCAACTCATCACTTAAAATGAGGCATCCCTGTGGAGAAGGAGTACAATAAACATCTGCGTGAATTGGGAGGCTGTTGACAAGAGCAAGTGTCTATGGTATAACACTGAACCAGTTGAGCTGAAGGTATTAAAAATGAACTGGGTAATCTGCAACCGTTCTGAAGGTGCCAGGATGCATTGCAAAGGCAGGCAGAAACTGTGGGATCAGATCCGCAGGCATTCCCAGGTGTTGCACAGAGGCCAAATATTTCCTGTTACTACAAGTTTGTGAAAACCCTGTCAGAGCGACTGCCTGGCAGAAATAAAGAGATGTTGCCTTCTCTACCACTGGCGTACAGTCTTGTGTTGCAAGAAAAACACAGTCACTGCTCCATAAGCGAAGAAATGAGAAAATGTAGCTGCCAGGCTTAATTACAGAGGAAGATTTAGGAATAAATCTCCCCAACATAGGACAATTACACGATGTCTGCAATTTATATGTTATTTAATTGTAATAATAGATAAGAATGCGTATTAAATTATGGTGGTGATATTCTGCACAGTATATGTAGTATTATCTTCATTTGTGCCACCTATATCTAAATATCCCACCGCTGACAAACACCTGAGTCTTCACATGGGGCCAGCCAAGTGAGGGACAATTACTTCATGCGGGCAAATACCATACGCTGTTATGTGTGTCTGCAATTTCATTAGTTTGCCTTTATTAATCCTCTGTATCTGTTCCCTTTGAAACTGCTGGACAACTTCTGCAGCACCATTGCAGACTGGAGTTCATGTTCTGGGTCTCCCTGCTCAGCCTTGGTTTATGCATATTTTAGAGATTTCTTGCAAAAGCTAGATTAATCTTCAGTAGCGAGTGAAGAAGTGACTTCACTTCTACTCCGCTGCTTCAGAAGAAATATTGATCACACATTACATAGTGAGTTCATTCCATCTCCACTGAGAGGCAAACAGTGTCTCTTGCACGCACCAACTATAGAGGAGATACTCACTTTCCTATAACAGTGTGATGTCAGGAATTGTGATGGACACGGGGTGATGGATTTTCACGTCTTTGTGTTAGGCAACCAAACTGAAGGTGAAGTCCCTTCAACACGAAATGAGAACTCAACTTTTGACTTAAGACTTCAATTTGCTGGCAGTTTTCTTTCTGGGGCTGGCTGGAGATCAGGAACGCTAAGCATTGTCGTTTCTCTTTTCTCAAAGTGTTGTAAAAAATATTCTAATCATTTTTCACAACTGGCAGCTGGAAAATATCCTTGCACGTAGCCCAGATTCCTCATCTCACAGCACCCAAGACATGGGATTCAACATTTGCTTGCTTTTTAGAAAGAGAAGCTACTTCGTTTAGCAAAGCTAAACAATCCTATCAGTCATCCTTAAATATATGCTAAGTATGCATGATAGCAACACCCAGAGCTAGAAAAAATGACGAAGCAGCACATTTACGGTCACGAGGTCATCAGCCTTATGACTTACGCGTTCCTGATATTGAGCTTTGTTCCTCAATCAAGCTTTTCCACCTACGGCGTGCCCAGAACACTGCAACAGTTGTTAAACCAATTAGTAAATGATTGATCTATGTGTTATTTAGGAAATACTTACCTTTCCAACAAGGGCTGGAATATTCATCGAGTTAGTTGCAAAGCCCATGCCAAACACCATAGCATCTTCTACACCTAGGAACTCAGCCACAAGGTTCTCTAGTTCTACATGTTTGTCTAGGGTACCTGCAGAAATAAGGACAGGGATTCTTAATTCTCATTCAGCTGTGCAAGTTATTAATTCTAAGGACATAAAATGTACAAAAGAACAGGCTAGCAGTGTGTCATGATGCTATAAGACATTAAGTGTGCACTTGTGGCCCTGAGGGCAAACAGGATCCTGGGCTGCATCAGGAGAAGTGTGGCCAGCAGGTCGAGGGAGGGGATTCTCCCCCTCTACTCAGCTCTGGTG
>JAOXOE010031883.1:0-11533 GCA_028565055.1 Phoeniculus purpureus
GTCCAATCCTGCCTTGAACAGCTCCAGGGACGGCGACTCCACCACCTCCCTGGGCAGGCCATTCCAGTGGCCAATGATGATTGGAGGTATCTTGGAAATTGGACTTACATAAAAGGTAAGGCATTTTTCACATGTTAAGGAAGAGCATAGCATTGAAGAGGTTTCATGGAGAAACTCAGCTGATATGCAAGGAATCTGTTTTATGGATGTTTCCTGAACAACAAGACCTGCAGCCACAGTAACAACATGGAAGGTGGAGTGGAGGGAAGACACCAGCCAGGTTCTGTGAATGTTACTGCAAGAGATGGATCATGATTGTACTTCAAACCAGTCTGGAGCTGATAAACTGCATATTTCTAACCCTGGACCAACAGTCTGTCATATTTTCACAAAATGTTGTTCTTTGTGTGAACTTTGCTCATTATAACTTCATGATAATACCAAAGCACACCTCCATTCCAAAAGTTACCTGCCTCCAAGGTGCTACCACTCCTTCTTGAGTTTACATTCCATAATTTTTGTCACTTATACCATTAAAAGCAAAGCAAGAGAATTTTACACCCATCATAATAAAAGTATGTGTCAGGCTCCACTTGAAAGATAAAAAAATAGTGTAAATACAGATGAACGAAGGGGAGAAATTAGGGAAGATGCCATTAGGAACATACCATCTCTGACTCTGGCTTAGAGTTGACATGCTGAACATCTCTTCTCCTTACCCTTTGGGTAAGATCTAAACTATACTCAGTGATTCCTTGGAGAAACCTAACAATCTCTATAGAGTTATTTCAGTTCCATGTATTTGTAACCAGGCTGTTTTGATGCGGGCTGAAAGCTCAGTGGTGTCACACTGCAGGGGTGTTCACTCTTGTCCAGAGCCCCGTGCATCCCACTGCTGCCACCACCATCATGGGTCAGAGACCCCAACTGCACTTTAACCAAGTGCTTCCATTATTCTAACCAAGTGCTGCTATTTTACTTTTCAATTTTTTTTAAAGCCAAGCTTCAAACTTTCCTGCAGAAAACATTCAAATTAGCCAAAGCATTACAGCTGTATTATTTACAATTTTGATAGTTGCAGACAGTCTATTATCACTGGCTATCTAAAAGAACTTGTATTACTGTTACTTTAATAAACCCTAATAAAAAGTCCCCCAAAATTATCCCATTACGTGTCCAGATTTAGCAAGACATTTACAAAGTTTAGCAGAATCATCTATGAGATTATTATTTTATTGTAAAGAAACATCATGAGCACAGAGAAAAAAAATATTATGAAAACATTTCTTTTAAAATATATTATCAACACATGAGGGTAAATCTAATAAGTTTATTCATAACTCAGTTTCAGAAGAACTTTAATGTCATAAATATTGCAGTCAGAAGTTATGTCTCCATGGGACCTACACTGAATTCCATACCAAAGTGTTCTCATTTCCCTCCACTCTAAAGTACAGTGCATTAAATAAGTAATTGACTCCACCAAATCCTTGGAGACAAAAGCTGTTACAAATACATGATCTTTACTCTTATTTTTTCATCTAGCACACCTATTGCTGACACAATCACACATAAATGTGATTTGATCAAATTATTTTCTGTAATTGTGAAAACCAGATAATAAGTAAGAAACCTTTCCAATGAACTCCCAGGTAAAACTGCATAAAAGAGAACAAATGTCCATCACAAGTGTACACGTATCTCCAATTATTTCCAGTGTTCCCAATATAGAGTGAGCCTTCCTCTCTCTTTTTAAAGTCATCAGTAGTGTCATCCCAAAGGCAGAAGAAGATTGAAAATGTGTCTTAATAGCAAGCACGTAGAATACTTTGCTTTGCATTTAAAAATCACAAATGTTTCCTATTATATCCAATGCAATTTCCTTCTCCAACTCCTAGGAGGTTTTGAAGTTGATTCCATCCCTATAAATTTTACAGACATCTCAACCTACCATTTCTCAATAAAAAAAATTAGCTTATTTGACTTGAGTGTCACAATTCTCAGGAACACTCAGTACCTCTCAAAATTCTACAAGGCATGAAGACGCATTTACTCACACTTAATAAAGAAACAAAGATTTTAATAAAGAAAGGCATGGGGGAGAAAAGTGCAATTTTGCAACTGTAATTTCTCATTATGGTGGTTTTAGGACTCATAGAAATAAAATTGAATTTAAACAAGTTTGCCAATGCACATCTCTACATGGTGTAAGCCCTACTGAAGGTAACCACAGGACTCTGACATGGGAAGTGAGGTGTGATTCATCTTTGAGATACACAATCAAAGCAAACAGTCACAAACGTTTTCTCAGGGTCTTTTGGAGTAGCTGTGAGGAATGATTAAGTTGGAAGCTCTAATCTGTCTGATTTTCATTTGCAAACCTAGACAGCATGTGAACAAAGGCTTTCAGAGATTAAATAAGATGTATTGACTGACAGCATCATTAGTTCCTACCATTGCACGTGTCTGGATTTGGAGAACGTGCTTCTGCTTAGAAAAATGAAGAGTTCTACACTAAAAATACGTTAGTTGATGGAGTTGCACCATTCAAGTTCTAGAAAATAGACTCTAGAATGTTTGACTTTCACAGCTCTGTGTGACAATGGGAAAACATTTTTGACCTCTATGGAATTTTTCCTGTCACATATTTATGAAAATACCACTACACACAAGATTCTGTACTGAGAACTTTATGTATCTGACGTTGTACACCCTTACCAAGAAGTTAGTTACTGTTAGGTAATGCAGAGGAACATCACAGTGGGGGAATCCCAGCACTACTCTGCCCAGCTCCCCCAAATTCCCACAGGATCCATCAGCCTGCGAAAAGCTCATCCTCACAGCCACAAATGAGCACAGAGATGTGATCACGAGAGGGTTCTCAGTGCCCCAGTCAGAGACAGAAGCCCCTGCCCTTGGCCCAGGGCTATCCCAAACCCACAGGTTAGGGCACATCCAGCGTCAGAATTCAGCAAGAAGGGTGTCTGGGTCTCTGCTTACACTAAGGGCACTACCCAGGGATACAAAACTTGCTCTGAGATGGTGAGAAGAGCATCTCAGGACAGCCCAGGATTTCATGGGGTGTTTAGAGGAACTAATGGAGGTAAGGAAAGAGAAAGATCACAAAAGTTGAGTGTAGGAAAACAGGGTTTAGATCAACGATGACATTCTGTACTGTTGCTCGAAGCAATCAATCACAAAAACTGTCCATACACTGAAAGTGGTTGAAACAGTTTATAATCAAAAACAATTTAGTGAGAACAATTGACAAAACTCAGTTGCCTGCATAAGACTGAAAAGCAAATAAAAATAGCAATTTTGCTATTGACTAACTTCTAGGAAAAGAATTATGGGACAACAAGGAAGAGTTTTAAAGGATCTTCAAATGGGTAAAGTGTTTACATGCAACACTGAGAATGTGTAATGACACCAAACCTTCCAAAAATCATAACAGCATATGGACTGGAAATACTTAAGCAGAAAAATGCAATACATGAATCTGAATAACTATTTGTGAGCAGTTTAGTAACAACATTGAAAGCAAGTTAAATGTTTTTGGAAGGACATCAGAAGAGTCTCACAGGAGAGACTAAAGAGCCAATAGGTGATACAGATACAGTATCCAGGAACACAACGTAAACATTGTTTACAATGTAAACTTTGGGGAAATAGAGACAAAACATAAAGTTCTACAACACACTTTGCACCAGTGGTTTTTTATGAAAGCATTCGAATATTTTCCTTCATGGAGCATATTTTTATGTGGTGAGTGGAGGTTCTGTTTCCAACCATAATATGCATCATTTCAAAAGAAATCAGTAGTTGCAGATATTACAGCATGATTTTTTTGCCATAGAAAGCTAAAAGAATTCATTGTCAAACTAACAGTCATTTTGTAGTCAGTGATGTGTGCACTCAGTTCATTAAGCAGGCTGCAGTATGAGAGAATGGTCGTCAATAAAAGTTGATGATTATAAAAGTATTCAGGGGCTTCTCAGAAGCTGTGGTTCAATAAACGTGACACGTACGGGAAAAGCTAGCTGAAAATACACAAAATCCTAGGAAATCTGGACATCTGGTTCACATACAGGAGCTGTTCACGGACTCACAGACCATTAGGGATTGGAAGGGACCTCAAAAGATCATCTAGTCCAACCGCCCCACCACAGCAGGATCAAGTTTTTGTGTGTTTCTCACGAAATTATCTGTAATAACATTCATTTTTAGAAAGAATTGTAAGAAAATCCGCAATGTAAAAGGTAGTCTTGCATTCAAAATCATTAAAAACTACCCAGCTTATTGGCAGATCCCTTGTCATTGTTTGAAAACCAGAGACAATCCAGTCACTTAACGTGCCTTGGATGTGCTCTGGCACAGAGAGCAACTGCGTTGGGAAAGCGACTGGATCATTTCGTTTA
Organism: Phoeniculus purpureus; assembly: GCA_028565055.1. Taxonomy (NCBI): domain Eukaryota; kingdom Metazoa; phylum Chordata; class Aves; order Bucerotiformes; family Phoeniculidae; genus Phoeniculus; species Phoeniculus purpureus. Next base: position 4,419 of record JAOXOE010031883.1, read on the forward strand.
TAAATTTTTATTGCATTGTCTGCCTGACGCTACGAGGAAAAGAATGAATGTCACAATAATAACCTTCTTATTTTTTCTAAAAAGGAAATACAGCAGGTGCTTTCTTTTTGTCTCTCTTTTTCGTTTGTCTTATAATCTTTGTCTAAGGTCCTTAACATTTGCGTATGTTTACCAAAAATGGCAGCAAGATTGGATGCTAAAATCCATCTTGTTTCAGCAGAACACTTCAGGTACTCCCATGATTCCTGTCAGAGCATGGGAATATTTTGAAAACACAGGATTACTTCATTTTCCAGAGGAGAATGTGGTGGTGGAAGGTGTGACACAAGAATCTTTTTTGGGAAGAAGTGGGAAGTCAGTGGTGGCTGCAGAATAACGTGCTAGAGGCTGAATAGCTGTTAACTGCACTACCAAGCTGTTGATTTACATGTTTTATGTTTAGAATCAATTTTAAAAGAAAACCTGTGAGCCTGACAGGAGATTTATTTTACTTTCTTCATTAGTTTTCACTTGCTCAAAATATATCTGTTCTGTTTGGAGGTGCTCACCAACAGGGAGTTTGTGACTAACGGTCACTTTCCTTAAGAATGGCCCCATGACTCTCTATACACAAGTGGTCATAAACTTTCAAACTACTTGTTTTTGTTTTTCCATTAAACAGTGTTCTTTCAAAACCTCTCAAATCTCTCCATCCTTGTCCCTCTGCAGTAATTTACATGTGTGACATGTGAGAAAGAATTAGGAACAAGTGAAAATTGAAGCTTTAGTAGTCCCTTTGAATATGTAGAATTGGCTTAAGCTGTGATTTAGCTCTTATGGTGCCCCATTCAAAGATTTGGTTTTTTATTATGATCTAGGTATGTTACTCTTCTCAAATGAAATAGTTGACAAGTTTAAGCACCTCTTATAGAACACAAGTTTAACAAAACAACCGACACTTCAGCCTTTCTGCTGTCAGCAATAGCTCATCCTCTATCCATGGTCTACTGCCGAAGAATGTTTCTCTCACAAGAGAGAGAAAACATGATTTTGCTTCAAGAGAGGATACTGTTTCCACCAACTGCTGAAACAATTTTAATGTCTGAGCTCAAGAAAAATAAAAACAAACAAACGAAAACAACCCAGAAAATATCGCTGACTGCTGAGAAAACAACTTCAGTTAGACGGAACATCTGGAAAGAACGTTGTAGCGGAAGATGCCTAAGGATGAACCGAGAAGACTATTTACTAGAAAAAAACCTGCAACTAGAAAATGGAAAATCCTAAGCCTCGTTCTGATTTGAAGGTATGTGGGAATAATTTCCTGTAATATTTTAGTTCTTTTTGGTTACCAAGTTTAATTTGGTTCAGCAGAATCTTATTCTTGCTAAGATCAAAACGAAACAACAACAACTTTTCCTGTCATGTCTGCTATATTATAGTAAAGAACAGCCCATCCCTGGACAGTTGGGAAGATAAAGTAACAAATAAAGAAATAAAGACGAGACAGGCAAGCACAGTAACATGACTGGGAGAAGTGGGAGAGAAGGAAAAGGTTGAAATAGTCACACAGCTGCCAGTCGTTTTTTAGTGACAGAAATGAGATAAGGTGCCGAGCAGTTTTGGGTTCCTTTCTGTTCCTCACCAAGCCTCGCCCAATCTCACACTTACTAATTATGTGTCTTTTATCACAAAAAAGTACCTTTGAAGTGAGACTCCATGAGCCAATTAGGCAGAAGAGTTTCAAAACACACAGGATGCAGCATTTCTCCTTTGTTGACCTTTGGACAACTGTGCTAATGACTTTGTCTCTCGATTATCAATGTATTAGCTCAATTACAGCTACTTTAGGGTTTTTTTAAATGTTAGCAACTGATTAGTGCTCCCAGCCTAGCTGGAATGTGTGAGTTGACTGTTCAGCTGTATCTTCTGTTGCAGAGCTCATAAAACGTGAAGAAGACAAAGATGTAGTCAGTGGACTGTCAGCTCAAAGTCCAGGTCTAAATGTTCTTAATTGTGATTGCTTTAATTAGCTTTATCAACAGAAATTTTCTCTGTACACAGTGTATTGTTGATTTAACACCTGCCAGCAACACTGCCAGAAAAATGCTCCTTATTTTCCCTTACTACATGAGAGTAAAATGAAATCTAGCCTGATTTATTTTTCAGAAAGTTGTGAAGTCTTTGGTTTTTTACTTTCAACACTGTGTTATGTATAAAAATAGTTATTTTAATTAATGTGAAAATATAAGGCAAATGCAATAGTCATTACGCCTCAGTAGTTCTATTTATGCCATAACAGAACCATCTAAAGGTCTAAGAGACCTTTAAAGGTCATCTAGTCCAACCCGCCCCCGCAATAAGCAGGAACGTCTTCAACTAGGTCAGGTTGTGCTGAGCCCCATCCAGACTGACCTGGAATGCCTGCCACCTCTCTGGATAACCTGTTCCAGTGCTCCACCACCATCACTGTATGAAATATCTTCCTTATATCTATCCTCTTGTCTTAAAATTGCTACCCTCTGTATTACTGCAACAGGTCCTGATAAAATGACTTTCTTGTAAGCCCCCTTTAAGTACTGAAAGGCTCTAGTAAGTTCTCCCTGAAGCCTTCTCTTCTTCAGGCTGAACAACCCTGAACTCCCTCAACCTGCCCTCATAGGAGACGTGTTCCAGCCCTCTGGATGTGCTACATGAAGTGAATGACCTCCTTCTGACGAGGACCCTGCCTTACATGGTCAGTTCTTCAAATGGTTAAGTCTCAGGTGACACAGCTCTTTTATATACCAACCAAACATTTCGTTCAGGTAAGGTAATCTCATTTTTTAAACTAATTGTTGCATCTTGTCAAAAATGTATTTTTCCTCACAGTGTTGAATACAAATATCAAGCCAAAATAATCTAGGAGATGTCATGGAAAAGTGCATGCCACCGGGGTGCAAAGAAGCTGTTGCAAGATGAGAGCCACGATAGTAATGTTTTCCATAATGCCATGGAAAGGAAAGAATCAGAACTAGAGGATCACTGACTTTGCAAAGGCATTTACTGAGGTGTGATTGGCAGCACACTGGAAGATCAGGTTTATAGAGACATGGTCAAGGGTCAGGAGTCTATATACAACCACAGCATCAAGTCCCAGCACGTAGAGACCCAACTGGATTTCTTACAGAAAACTTGCATCACCCTTTAAAGGCTAAAACCTAAATTTTTATTGTCCTCTGCTGCAGTCTTGAAATTTGAGAAGGCCAAGGATGACTGTCATTCTTTTGTTAAAGTATGGATTTCATGAACAGAGCAGCAAATATGCTTTTTGACTTCATGCAGCTTTGATTACAAGACTATTTCGGGGCTCTTCCTCTAATCTTCTGAGGAGACTCTCTTGATGATTCAGATTGTAAGGGTAGATCTCATTTACTGATCACCACAAGCAGACCAGGTTTCTGACGCTGTCATATATACCTTTTTTAAAAATAGTCTTCCTAACTGAAGAGCTTAAGGAGATGAGACATAAAATACAGTTAATTATGAGCACAGAGAAACAGTCTGAATTAAATGAGGATTGGTCCTTATGAGCAGAATTGCTTTAAAAGTTGAAATGTGAAACCTTTCTTAATAATTAATATTTTTCAATTGAAATTAATCAAATGGAAATTCATCTGAAAGTTACCTGGAGAGCTCCACAGAAAGTGCGCTCGGAACAGCAGATTCCTATGGACCTTCATTCATACATGCTAGGGAAAATGAAATAGAAGAGATACAAAAACTGCTTTGAGTACTGGGATTTTAAATTGTTTGATTGGGATGAGAAAGATTTTTTATTGCTGAGTGAAAACTAGTCTGACCTTTTTCTAACCAGACATCATTAAAATCAAGCTATTTTCATTGTATCTGCTTTCTGAAGCAAATAATTTTCTTTCACTCATCTTTAGTGACATTTGCAAGCTATTAAATATTAAATAAAATGTGTGTACTTTTACAAATGTTATGTTTAACTTTTTCCTGGTTTTTAAATATAGCTATATATAACTTATATATAATGTGTATGTGTGTGTGTATATATATATATTTTCATGTATATGTACATATATAGGTAAGTTCCTGGAGAACAATTTAAAATTGGAATTCATTGCGGTCACAGTCAGTTTCCAGAACTAATACCTACCCATCCAACTGTTCTATTTGAATGGTAGACTCAGAGATAATTGTTTTCATAATAGAGATGGAGATATGTGACTGTGAGAAAGACGGCTTCACAGACATATTAGATACTGTTTCTGAAACTCTGATGCCTCACAGAGCATCATATGATCTTTAGCACGTAATCCATTAGCTCTTTTATGAAGGTCCATATTTATTCTTTCCCACAGTAATAAACTCCACTTAAAAATAAGCAGCTGAGTAGAAAAACAGATGCCTTCAATTCAGTATGTGGTTTTGAGTTTTACTGAACTATGACATTTTTTCTAGACCAGAGGCTTTACTGTGTGGTACTATTTCTTCAGGGGTGCTAGCAACTACACACTGAGAATTCATTGTCTGCAACTCTGTAATACAGGAAGAGTGATATAGTGAAGGTTCTTCAGCTACTACAAAGGTTACAAGCAAAGCAGTATGTGTTCTGACAGCAGTAAAACAGTAGTAACCACTGATGCTACACACGGAATTCATAGGTTTCGCTTTTCTTTGCGCAGATCTCTAGGCTTAACGTCTTGTATGCCTTGAAAATAGAGACAAATCAAGTATAAAACTTTTCTTGGAAATTTCATAATATCATCCTTAGGGCAGACATGAAACAAATTAGCTATTTTTCATTTTGTTTTATTTATACTGTGACCCTAGACCCTAGTTTAAAAGGTTAACCTTCTAAACATACAAAATTTCCAATAAACTCTGTACCAAAACAGAAAAGCTTTAGATTCCTGAATGTGTTCATCTTGTCTTCTTATATTTGAACTTTTCTCTGTGTTCATTCCACCAACCCAAAGGTACTTCCAGCATGTGATCGCTTAGAGGTTTCAGTCACAAGCACTAGCAAAAAGAAAAAATTAATTTCATAAAGAAGCAGAGAACCTTCTTAAAGAAGGGGATCCTGAAGTAAGAAATCTATTCACAAAGCTTTTTCTTTGGTTCTACATGAGGTTCCCATGGTTTGGGCAAAATCCATCAGAAGGACAAGTCCCCAGATAGAAAAAAACCAGCTAATTATATTCAAATAGTAAAAAAGCTAATTATATTCATGCACAGTGAATCCTACTAACACCAGATGAAGACCACACAAACTCCTCAGTCTAAATATTTTGTGGCCATCCCTTAACAGAGTTTGGGACAGCCAGGGTGAGGAAGACTCTGGGCTGTGTTCAAAACAAATACTTTTTGCTGTCACCCAGTGAGATGAGCTCCTCAGCTGGACAACTTCTAGCACTGAGGTAAGTTTTTTGTCTTTGCTTGGTTGTTGTGGGATGTATTGGGTTGTTGAGGGTTGTACTGGGTTGTACTGGGGATGCTTATTCATAATCTGGAGAATGTGCAAGTAGTGCAAGGCAAGAAATTTCCATCCCAGATTCTAGAGTTAGCTATGTAGTCTGGACCTGGAGGAAGGTGAGGAGAAGTTAATCATGGAGAACTTACAGCGACTGTCCCTTCAACAAAGAGAAAAAGCAGCGCTGAATCTGATGACATAGATGCAGGAAGAAGTTATTAACTGATACACAAATTTGACTTGGAAACGACTCCAGTGTGTTTCATGCCCTACACCAGCTGCAGAAACTAAAGCAGTTCTCTGGCTGCAGAGTCCTGTTAATCTTTAAGTTCTTGAAGGTATTTAGGTGTGTTACACTTTTGAGCCGCTGGGACTGTATGCTTCTATCAACAATGCACTTGTCATCTTCTGCCAGCTGCACAGAATCTCCTGGTTGCTGCTGCTGCTCTTGTTAATGCAGAGTTTAAGACTGAGTCTTTAATATCTTTTCACTTGATCAATACTAAGGCAAAATCTTGCTTCTATAAACCTTAGTGGAACCCAGTATTAGGAGAATTTACTGACACTGTTACCTGTGGGAAAAATATTGCTAGAAAAGGGTAGTTACATTGGGTCATTATTTACCATTTGCAGTTACTTTTTGTATCCACGCTTAACTTCTGCACCTTTGGGTTTAAGGACAGGAAGACAAATACCCAGTTCTGTGAGGCAGCTGACTTTCAATCAGCTCAGGCTGCACCTCTGATACAACAAATCCAGAGTCCATGTTAAAACTGAATACATGTAGACTTTATTAATAACCAACAATATATGGGTTTATTTGCAATGAATATTATCTAAGTAATAAAACAGATGAAATTATGAATGCAAAGCTGCTTTATTTCTGTCTTTGAGAAGCTATAGATTGTGGATGTTTTCAAACCAATGTATCTCCCACAATCCCGGACTATAATTCCATACTATTACTCTAGTGTGCAGCTACCAGCAATTTCTTTTATTGGTACTCCTTTGTTTCATGTAAAATATTTACTGTTGGAAGACATGTGGTTGCTATGCCAGTGTCCATGGCGGTTAAAATTACCATCAGGATGGCAATTTACTCCTCAATCCTCAGCAGCTCTGGAGATTGTCCTTTCATGTCAGACAGAAGAAACAATTGTACATGTCCCTCTCTATGCCTGATGTCATAGCCAAATCCTGCTGTTTCATAAGTGATATCCAACTCTCTGCTTACACCCGTCCATTCAGGAGGTCCAAAGTGGAATCTAGAAGCTTTGTTTTGTAATTAAGGCAAAGAAACACTTTTTATGTGAGGGGGGAAAAAATCCTCTAGTCCAACTTCCAACCATTTTTTCTCAATTATTCATTCAGTGATTGAACTAAATAATTTTAGTGTCTAATTGCTACTCATCTATCATTCAGGCCAAACTGGAATTACAGTTATTAATCAAGGCTTATTGTGACAATTGAAGGAATCACAATTCCTCCAAACTAAACACTTTCTCAGTGAAAACTGATTTACGTGCGATATTTTAGAGAACCTTGACATTTCTTTCAGCACCTAGTTACCCAGTTCTACATGACCACTTCTGAAAATACTTTTTTAGTGGAAACATCGAGTTATGTAAGAATTCTTTTCCTATTATTTGGTTTAACT
>JAOXOE010031884.1:0-11531 GCA_028565055.1 Phoeniculus purpureus
AAAAGAGCCAGAAGCAGAAGAAGACTCGTCTGAAGCTAGTTCCGATAAAGATGAAAAAGAAGCTGTAGAAGAAGATAAAGAAGCTGTTAAAGATGATGAGAAAGATTCATCAGATTCAGAGTCTGAAAAAGATTCAAGCACACCTGAAAACAAAGATAAATAAATTAAAAAGAGGATTTAAGGTCTTAAACAACCTTAGTCCTCTTTTTTTATTTTAATAAGTCAAACATTTCTGTTGTAAAGTCTGCTGTATCAATAACTTCTTCAAGAATAGATACTAAAGGTGAACCTGAACAATCTAACCAACAGCGATTGAAGATGACGTTGCTTTGTTCAAGATTAAATTTATAAACGACAATTAAAAACTCTACAATATCTTTTTGAAACATATTAAGAGTGTTTTCAGAAAAACACACATTAAACCCAGAAGTTGCAACTGGTATATCCAAATAGGCTCCTTTTTCAATATTACTTCTAATCTCTTTTTCAGTGATTACTTTTGTCAATAACATTTTATTTTACACTCCCCAAACTAGTCTTTTTCTATTAATTCTTTAACTTCTTTTAAACTCTCTAAGTAATTAACCGCAATAGAGTTGTCTACAACCATTGAATTATTAACGTTTAAAAGCTCAATACGTTTAAGAGTACTTATCATACTGTTTAAAATTTTCATATCTATACTTTTTGATTCATTTAAAATATCATGTACATCAGCAATTACTTTTAATGCTGAAACTTCCTCATTAAATCCTTTAGCTTTATTTTCTTGTGCAGTTTTTAATTGTTGTTCTGTTAGATAATTGGTTCTTGTAGTACCAACATTAGTAACGACCTTAAATACTTCTTCATAATCGTCAGCATAATAATCATTGTCTTGATATTCAGTCAATCCCTTTTCCCAAAACATTTCGTATAATTTTCCATCTGTATCTTCAACAATTGTTGTAACGCTTTTAGACCAACGTCCATCTTCATGTTCAACAGAGTGTACCTCGTTGTTGTGTACCAATTCTCTTACTTGATTTTCTGTAAAGTGTTTCTTAGCCATTTTAAACCATCCTCCAAAATTTTTATTTTATATATTCTAAAATAGACTTAATCATATTTTCCACTTTAGATACTAACTCTACATAATTATTTGCATGTATAGGTTTTAAGTTTTTATCAGTTAATAGGATTTCTAATTTATAAGGTGGATAATCAGCAACAGTTATATACTGTGGGTTTGCATAAGGCCTACCATTTTGTTTCATTATTTGTCTTCTTTTACGTTCACCTTTATAAGGTCTTTCATAGACACTAATACGTATATTATCTGAATAAGTATCTACAACACCATCAGAACTGTCTAATTTAATAGATTCTTTTAGAATATCTAGTAAAGCTTTCCCTGAAATAGAGCAAGGCAGTAAATGTTTAATCTCAGCAAACAATCCCTTATCAATAGATGATTCAGATACATAATTTTTATATACTAATTCCTCAACTTTTGACATATCTGCATTTTCTTCAATAACTACAAAGTCTAAATCAAAAGTGGTAGCTTCAAAGACATTTGTTTCTGCTACATAGTTAGTTATTTCCTTTTCAGAGCTTTTTCTATATTTCTTTTTATAATAATCTGTTAACTTTTGATAATCATTAGTAGATATACTTGATTTCAATTTTGATTTTTCTGTATTTAACAAGTCATAACCTACAGGTTTTTTATACTTTTCAATGCGTGTTAGGCTTTTTTTATCAAAAGAAACACCTTTAGTTAAAGGAATGAAGTAAGATTCAAACATAATTGAGTAGTATCCGACCTTAGTCATTGGTTTTAATGCTACTTCTTTATAAGCTAAAGGGGTTTTAACTCTTTCAGTTTCTGATAAAAGCACTCCATTATTAAAACTATAAATTAAAACTGTCATATTTAAACACACTCATTTCTAAATAGGTTTAAACCGTTTTCTATCTCTTCATCAATGTCAGATAAGTAACTATCTAAATATTTCATAAGTTCTACTTTTGAATAAAAAGTTATAGGTATATAATCCTTTTCATGATAAACGAATATATAGCTACTTTTTTTAATAGCTCTGTCTATTGAGATAAGGTTACCATCTAACAAATCTTCTTTAAGCTTATCAAAATTTTCAATTTCCATAGCTCTAACCTGTATTTTATTTTTTGAATACTGTATTTCGTGATGTAAAGATAACTCTGGATGTTGCTCCACTTTACTTTTAAGGTAGGCTAGTGTTAATGAACAGTGTGTTTCAGTATCTATAAAATAGAAACTAATATCTTCTAAATCTGTTTCTTGTTTATTAATGCTAATTTTAGTTTTTAAGGGGTAATTTGTGTATCCAATTTTTATCTTTAAATTATCTAAATCTGATAATATTCCCTTATCGGTTACATCTAATAGACCCTTAGAATTTATAACCCCTAACTCAATAAAAAATATTTCTTCAATATTTAAAATATCATCTGTTGGTCTTAACTTTTCCTTTACTTTAAGGTTCTTAATTGGTTCAGTACCCTCATTTAACCTGAAAATGTAATCAGAGCCTACTTTTAAAATAGGTTCATCATTTATACTCAAAAAGTTTAACAAAGCTAAACTAGGGTATTCTTCCTTGAATATTGGACGTATAATTCCTGTTGAACCCTGTTTGATGTAATAAAAATCCATAAGTAAAAACCCTCCTCAAATATGCTTTATACTATCTATTGTACAGTACTTTATTTTTTTGTCAATAGCTTAAACAGAATTAAGTATAAAAAATAGACCCTCTATTTAAAAGGGTCTTATTTTATGTAAATGTTATTAAATTAAACCTAAAGAAGTTCTTAAAGCTTTATCCACTTCATTCATTTTAGCATTAGTTAGCTTGGTGTTTAAGTGTTTAATGACTCTTTTTTTATCTACTGTTTTGATTTGTTCTAACAAAGCAATCGAGTTAGCTGAGGAGTTTAGACCTTTCAAATAGTGCTCGTCAATAGGAACATGTGTAGGAAGTGGTTTTTTTGTTCTGCTTTTTGTAATAGGTACTACAATAATTGTAGGAGAAAACTTATTACCAATGTTGTTTTGAATAACAACAGCAGGTCTGACCCCTGATTGTTCTGAACCTTTAACTGTATCCTTAGTGCCAAAATCTACTAAATAAATACCACCTCTAATAAAAGATTGTTGCTTAGGTTTTACTTCAAATGCAGTTTCGTTGGTAGTTGTTCTATGATTGTTCTGTACTTTTGATGTATTTGTTTGCATTTATTTTCATCTCCCTTTATGTTTATAACCTTATATTACAGTAAAGATTAGTTCTTGTCAACACTTATTAACTGCATTTATAAATACTTTTTAAGTATAAAGCAAAACAGCAAAAAAGTATATTAAAACAGTGGTAATTCATGCAAATAACAATAAAAAACCTCTACTTAATTAAGTAGAGGTTTTAACATCATTTTTAATTAGACAATAAATTGTTTAATTTTATGTTCAAATTTTTCATGTGGGTATCCTATATCATTTGCATAGAATGTGGTACCTGCTTTTTCAAATGTACCTTGTAAATGTTGATGACCAACAACCCAATGTTTAGCTATTAAAAAATCTACATCTGTTTGGAACAAGGGGCTTGGTGGGTATTTAGCAAAAGGAGGGTTTAAAGGTGGAACGTGACTAATCATTACATCAATAGGCGTATTATACATTTTACGGTACCAATTTCTATCTTTAGCATACAAATATTCCTGTACATGTTCTTTATATAAAGATAATTTCGGCTTAATATACCGGCTATCCATTGAATACGTATTATAATTATACCAATCTGCATTATTTTCTAGGTTGTACCATAATGTACTTCCTGCAAAGGTTTTACCCTTATGCACAACAGCTTTATTATTTAAACAGATAACATTAGGTAAAGATTTAATCTTGTTCTCTATATCATATATACGGTCAAAAGAAGTTTCAAATTGACTTTCTATAATATAGTAGTCGTGATTACCAAAAACAAAAAATACTTTATCATACATTTCAGATAATACTTCTAAAACCCATATAGTTTGTTTATTATATTCTGAAAAATCACCAGCATATACACAAACATCTCCTAAACCTAATCCTCCTATTGACCTTAAAAAAGATTTTGTTTTATTTTCCCATTTGGTATCTTCAAATTTACCTACCCAATGATTAATATGTAAATCGCTAAAATAATCTACTATCATCTAACTATTCAACACCCTTCATATCTCTTTCAAATAGTTTTATATGTAACCTCTGTATTATAGGAACCGTCTAAGTTTTTTGTTTTAATAACCGTCAACTCTAATTCTTTAACTGACCCTTTTAATAACTTTGAAAACCGTTCCAATAATTCAAAATCCTCAGTATAAGGAAAAGTATGTGCAAACCACAATGTATTTGCAAACATTTCTTTTTCTAAACCTGCAAAATACTCGGAATTATCTAAACAAATAACATAGCCAGCTTTCGTTTTCTTAGTCATTTATAAAACCTACCTTTTCATTTATAAGTGAAATTAGCTATCTAACTATATTTTAATTATAACTTATTTTTAGACAACAATCAACGTCCAAATACCTACAATAACCGTCTATATGTAAGCATAAATGACATTTAGATAACGATTCAAACAGATATGTATGTTTTTAACTGGTTAAATCTACTTTTTTAGACTGTATATGCTAATCAAATTAGGTTATATATTTATGTTAAATGAAACTTGTTTTAATTTATTGCTGTGCTATCCTATAATTAGTAGTATATCAACAGTTATTTTATTATCAGGAGCCTTACATATATTAGAGTTATTAAAAACATAAAATTATTAATTAATCGGAGGTTTACATATTGACAGAGGGTACTTCACAAGGATTGCTCGTAGTAGTAGCAATCGTTATTTTTGGTATTTTTGTAGGTTTAAGTAACACACTTTTTGGTACAGAATTAAAAACTTCTTTAGTTTCTTTGTTTGGTCAAGCTATAGAAACGGTGGATTCAGGTTATGATACAGATGGAAGTATTACTATAGATGGTGATAAGTATGATAGTTATGATGATTACTATAACACTTTTAAACCAACAGATGAAAGTATGTTTACTTTCATAGAAGAAACAGGTGAAATAACCAAGTACTTAGGTTCAGATAGGGATGTAGTTATACCTAAACAAATAAATGGTAAAGATGTTAAAATTATTTCAGGAGTTAAATCTAATGGTGCTTTTAAATCGAAAAATTTAAAAAGTGTTATAATACCTTCAACTGTCACTAAAATAGTTGGAAGTGCTTTTTTTGATAACAATTTAACAAATGTAGTCATACCCAATTCTGTTAAAGTAATAGACTTAAATGCTTTTTCATATAATAAATTAACAGAAGTAACTATACCAGATTCTGTAACAACATTAGGTATAGCAGCTTTTAGTTATAATAAATTAACAAATATAGAAATACCATCTTCTGTTACAGAAATAGGTATAGATGCTTTTATTAATAACAATTTAACAAAGATAGAAATACCTACTTCTGTTACATCAATAGGTAAATATGCTTTTAGTAATAACGAGTTAACAAATATAGAAATACCTACTTCTGTTACATCAATAGGTGATTATGCTTTTAGTAAGAACTTGTTAACATATGTAGATATTAAAAAGGGAACAACATATTCTAGTAATAGTTTTGATAAAGGTGTGGTTATTTCAATAGTTGACTAATTTATTAAAAATACTCTGAAATTAAATAGTGTTTCTTTCTTAATGAACATCTTATATTAATTAATATATAAGATGTTCATTTTTACGTCTCAGTCGTTATTTGTTAAAATAAACTTCATTTTTACAATTCCTAGTATGTCAAAAACGACACCTTTTATTTTCCTTGATATATAGCGTGTTTATACTGTGTGTTTACATATGCAACTCAATATTGTAATATAAGCCTTAATTTACCCACTACGTGTTTTTAAGACACTTTTAGAAAAATTTATGGGTAGTTAACCATTCAAAGTTGTTTCTTGAACGTATAAAAATAAATGGTTGGTATGTAGGTATTTTTAACCTATACTTTTTCATACAAAAAGACCCCTTTTTTAGAGGTCTTTAAAGTTAATTTTTTTAATCTTATTTTTTAATTTCTTTGAATGTTACATGACTTATATTTTCTGTAAATATTGATGTATAAGTACCGTCAACATATATACTATATACTTCAAGATTAACTATCCTATCTAGTTCTTGTTTTAAGAATGTTACCCTATCTATTAGACTCTTTTATTACTTCAATTTTAGAACCATTATTCATACTTAATATTATTTTTTAGACTCCCAATAATTTTATTAACTAACTTATTTTATACTCAGTCTAATTTTAAACAAATATTAGTATTTATCAATAAAAAAGAGGGTCTATTTTTTATTAGACCCTCAAAAAAATCATTTATATTAGAATTTAAAGTTTGCCACTTTTTCCTCTACTATTTTTATATTGCCCTCTGTTAAATCTAACATTACAATTTCTTTTAAGAAGGGTATAAATTGTACAAGTAAACTCTTACCTTTAATATGTTCAGGTTCCATAGAATCCAGTATTAAGGTCATATCGAAGTAATCATGTTTACTCATCTCTTTATCATGTCTAACAGCTTGAATAGGTATAAGCATATCAATTATTAGACCCAGTGCCTGAGCACTTACAGCATCTGCTTTAAAGTATACACGTTTGTGTTTTGCATCTACTCTGACCATATCATCAATTTTATCTTGTAAAGACTCAAAATCATCTTCAAGCTGATAACCTTTTGTTTTAGGTTTTTCAGAGTTCAAAGGTAGTTTTTCAGTATAAACATATTCTTTGCCATTTGTATCCACAATTTTTACATCTTTTTTAGATACTTCAACTGTTTCTATAGTATGACCTTTAACTACGTGGTTTAATACTGTACCACCAAAACTACCATAATATTCAGCTAGAGTTCTAAATGTTTTGTGTTGTTTTGCTAGTTCAAAGTTATCTGGAAATACTGTTGCAGCTTTATTCATATTTTGAATAACAAAGTTAGTATCTGTTTTTAATTTCTCTAAGTTATCCCAAACAAATTGGTCTCCCTTAAGCATAACCATTCCTAGTATATAGTTTGCTAATTCTTCATGGTGTGTTGCATATTTAGCTATACGTACACTTTTAAGGGCATCATCAATGTTATTAATCGGCATCATAACTTTAGTATCTGGGTCTTCATAACCAAGTTTAGACTCTGAATCTAGTACTTCTAAGTTATAACGTGTAATAGCATCACCCCAATAAGTTTTAGGGTCTTCAAGACCTTCTAAAGGCAACCCTTTTTCTAGGTGTTCTGTGGCATCTGCTACGAATCTATCCATTAATGCAACAGGAGCTTCTAATTCATCAGCTTTACCATCATGCCAGTTATAACCAACGTTACCACCTATATATAAAGGGGGTATTCCATGTTTAGATAGGTCAATCTCCATTGCTTCACGCATAATCTTGATAGCAATGTTAGGATGGATAGCTTTATTAACTTGTACACAAACCTCGTCATGTACATTTAACACTGCACGAGCGTTGATTTCTAGGTTGTTTACGTCAGTTGTGAACCCATATTTACCTGCATATTTTCTACCATAACGTCTCCACATAACTCTTAAACGAATCATAGCAATTTTCATAATGTCAGCAGCTAGACCTTGAACAGGCATATTTCCGGCAACACGTCTACCTTTTGCAATAAGCATTTCTTTTTTACGTGGACTACTAGCTTCTTCAGCTTGTACAAACTCTTTAATTAAACGTTTACGACCCCATAAAGTACGAGCATAATGTGTTCTTTGTGAAATATCACGTTGTTCTTCAAAGTAATCTCTTACTTGTGGAACACCATCAAAATATTTTTTACGTACAGCATGTGCTTTTTTCTGAGCACCCTCGTTATCGTCACCATACAAGTTAAGAGCTAAGGCTTTATCTTGTAAACCATAAGATGTACCAAAGTTTAGAGCTTTACCCTCTTTACGTTGTTTAGATGTAACTTTAGCATATGGAATCCCATGCATATTTGAATATGACATAATGTGATAATCGGCTTCTGAATCTCTTTCAAAGAAATCTACAACAGACTTTTGACCTGCTAAACCATTCATTAATCGATACTCTACTTGTGAATAGTCACAAATCATAAAGTAAAACTCATCAGAATCAGGTACCATATACTCACGTGAAGCGGGTTCTGTTTGTTGAATATTAGGTCCTGCACAAGTTAACCGACCTGTTTCTGCTTTAATATTGTTATAGTGAGGGAAAATGAAACCTTCACGAACCAACTTAGGAAGTTTACCATAGAAAGAAGAAACTAAAGTTTTAAGTTTGTTGTATCTTTGTAATAAGAATACAATTGGATATTTAGGTGAACCGTCTTTATTTTTAAATTGTTCATAATATTTAAGGGCATGTTTATCAACAGAACGAGCACCTTTTTTAGTTCTATAACGTGGATGATGTGGTACTTTACATACATCATAAACAGCGATTTCAGTTTCTGCACCACCAATTTTAAACTCGTAACCTACAATGTCATAAATTTCTTTTTCTAACCTACCCATTTCTTCAACAGCTTCATCATACATACGTTCAAATTCTTCTTTTTCTACATTTACACCATAGTATTCTTGTTCTCCAAGCATAGATATGATTTGTATTTCAATATTATAAGTAAAATCTAATTTACCTTCCTCAGCATCCCAAGCGTCTTGTGTTAGTTGATAAATTAAACGTGGGAAGTCAGCATCAGCAGGACCATAAATTTCAACAAATTCTTCTGAAGCGTATCTAAAGTCCATTAAGTTACGTATATCCTTAGCAGTTTCAATTTCTAATAGTTTACGTTTAGTAATTTTATTACAGTTTAAACCTTTATTTAATTGACTGCGTACAGCTTTTAATTCTGCTAGTGATGGATATTCATATAAGTCATCTAGTTCAATAACATCAATCCCTAGTTCTCTTGAAGCAATTTGTTTCAACTTCAATACATTAGATGTTCCACCAATGTTTAAAATTGCTTGACGAGTCAATGTATCATCAGTAATATTTAAATCCCAATTGAACATTTTCATTACTCCCCAGTCAAATTTACCATTGTGAGTAATTAGCTTTTTCTTTTTAGGGGAATCTTTATGGCAATAAGGTTTTAATTTGTCTAAGAACTCTTGTACTGGCATATCAACATTATCCATACGTAAATGATTTAAAGGGAAGTAAACTCCTCCGTCATTTTCATAACTCATACAGATACCTACTAAAATATCATTTTTAGTACGATTACATTCTAAACCAGAAGTCTCCGTATCAAAACCCACAGGGATTGCACCTAAAGTTTCTGTATCATATTTATCTAATCCATCAATCCAAGCATCAATGTCTTCTCGTGAACGTAAAATTCTATAATTCTTTTTCTTCAACCAGTCAAGGTTTAATGAGTTTTCACGTATGTAGTCTTTAATACTACGTGGTTTATAGATGAAGTCTTCCACTGAACCATAATCGTCTAAGTTTATTAGATTATCATATTGAGCATCTGTTTCATATATCTTATATTCTAAACCTTTAACTTTATTTGTAGAACCTTTTGAATTTTTATCTAATACAAACTTTTCTTTATTCCAGTTAAGGTCAGATACACCTGTAACACCTGTTGCATTTACAAAAGGCTCGTAATCTCCAGTAACTTGAATCTTTTCAGTTTGAATTTGCAATTCTTTCAGAATAGATAAACTAACATAAATGTCGGCAACCTGTTCTGAACCTCTATAACATCTATATACCTCCCTTGATGGCGTTGTAACGTAATCAATATGTAATTGACCGTCCTCTGAAACCAATCTTCCTGAAGCTTTCTTTAATGGTGCTTGATTATCTAATAAGTAAAACATAGTGTGTTGTTCCTCCTCAGGAAATATCCTTTTTTGTATTTTCTTCAGCATTATTCGCCGAAACCGAAAGAGTTAGCCATATCAACTTTAAGTTCATTAGGCATAAATTGTTCGTGTGTTAGTTTTGATTTAGAATCAAAGTCTAAATATGAAATAGAACCATAAGGGGTATCATTAAACATGATAATAACCCCATCACGTTTAGGTCTTTCACGTTTTATATGTTTAAACGTAATGGTATGCTCCATAAGTTGACCTTTAAAATCTGTAAGAGCAAACCACTCTCTTTCTATATCTTTAAATATGAAACCTAGCAATTTTAGGTTTACGAAATATCCAAATGGTTCAAATATAATGAGCACTTCCTTTTGTAGTTTATTATTTAACATGTTTTAATTATAACATGATATTTTAAATAACGTAATAGCCACAGAGTACTCATATATTAGTTTATATTTAAGCATAAATAAAAGATAGACGTTATATAAACCGCCTATCTATCAAGTAAATCAAAATTGAAAATAATTATTGAATACTCAATCTACTTTCCAATTCAGATGCTGTTTTAAGGGAATTCCTATACTCACTACAGGTTGCAATTTTATTTTTATTCTTATCAACTTTAACTGCTAAAGACTTTTCTAACCCCTCATAGTAGGCAATCTGACTTCTAGCATAAGAAATTGAATCCTTTAAGTTTTCTGTTTCAATTAAAAGTTTAGACTCTAATTTTCCAACAGCGTCTAATTTATACTTAAACTCTGAAAACTCATCTTCTGAATATGCTGCCTTTGATTGATTGCAATCATCACAACAAATTTCTAAGTTTTCAATGTCATTGGTACCCCCTGAAACAATTGGTATTTTATGGTCTATGGTAACATCTTTTTCTTTTAATTCTTTTTTACAAATATAACATCTAAGTTCTTTATTTTCTGATAATGTTTTTAACAAAGCTTTTTTATTATCGCAAAACAATTTTCTAGTTTCTTTCTTAGTTAGAACACCCTCTGTTAATAGGTCAAAAGGTTCAAGAGCAACAACTACATGACCTTGACCTAAATAGATATCCCTACCATTAGAAACAAGTTGAATGTCATAAGTAGCTGATGTTAACTTATGTTTAGGTATGTTGTATTTAAATTTAACCTTTAGTTCTTCACGTATATCCCCTACACCCAAATCAGCTACGTCCATAGATGTTAGTCTTTTAAGCATGTTGATAAAACGATAATTATTATCTATTGTGCTAGGTAAAGTTGTGTAGTCCTTAACTAATTTAAAGATATGTGCGTTTATAATTGCTGATTTACGTTCTGCTCTTTTTCTGTCAGATTTCCCTAACAGTTCAAAGTTACTCGTGTTTAAAGACTTATATTCTGAACCTTTAATAGCAGCTAATTTATTAACCCCAATATTTAAAAAGTTTTCTTCAACTCCTTTGTTTGCTCTACATGGTTTACATGTTGAAAAATATATACTCGCTTACGGTGACATGTTTTGCAGGTTAACTCCTGAACGAAAGGTGGCACATACAAATTGGTGATTGCAGATT
>JAOXOE010031885.1:0-11527 GCA_028565055.1 Phoeniculus purpureus
TCGAAAGATCATCTAGTCCAATCCCCCTGCCAGAGCAGGATCACCTAGACCAAGTGGCACAGGAACACATCCAGGCATGTTCTGAATGTCTCCAGTGAAGGAAACTCCACAACTCACCTGGGCAGCCTGTTCCAGTGCTCTGTCAATGATGGACCACCTCATGGCATTGGTACCTGCAACCAGGTAGCTGCCCTAAGACAAGAGCATAGTGGAGGACAAGGGAAGGAATGAGGGCTGTTGTTGCCTGGGACTGAGTAAGCCCTGGGGATGGAGGGAAGATGGTAGAGACAGAAAGTGCAGCATCTCAGGTGATGCAGATAATCTCCTTTAATCTCCTGCTCAAAATAACCCAAAGTCAAGTAAAGGAGGGATTATATGGCCTAAGCCACTGTTGTTGCCAGAGTGTAACAGACTTAGGTTGCATCAGAAGGGCTGCTGAGGAGGAAGAGGAGCTGCAGCAAATATTGGCCGGCTGGAAATGCAGCAAGGGTGGCTGGGTGGGCTGGGGGCCCTCCTGGGGTAACGCAAGGAATCTATAAGCCCTCACCTTGGGCTGCAGGGTGGCAACTGCCAGCAGACTCAGGGGATCTGGTCCCAGGTATCTGGTCCCAGGGGAGAGGCTGTCTTAAATACCCACTTGTCACCTTGGCATTACCTATGGGTTTATTCTTAGTGCAGGACCCAAAGCGCTTTATAGCCGTTAATTATCCTAATGGGGGAGCAGTGGCCATCAAACCCATTTTACGGATGAGACACGGAGCTCGTGAGGAGGCGAACGACACATCAGGTGCTGGGGCAGGGCTAGAGCAAGGTGGTCAGTTCCTGTCCGTCCAGCTCCCTCCAGTTTTAAAAGACCTTTCCGTGCATCTTCTGGGATGCCTGTTCGTGGCACCCACGAGGTGCTGGTAGGCTGAAGGCATCTCCTACCCTTTGCCAAAAAGCCATGACAAGGCTTGACTGCTGTGCTGCTGTCAGAGCAGCAGAATTGCAGAGCCCTATTCATCAGCTCCTGGCGATGCGTACGAGATAGCGACAGCAGCGACGGTGTGGAGCGGGACTGCAGCGGGGAGGGAGCGGAGCATGTTCATTTTAATGAGCTTGTCCCTGCCTAAAGGAGAGAGAAAGCGAGAGGCCAACCCGGTTTAATAAACTCTAGCGTGCGGATTTAATCAGATGGATGATTGTTCCCCTGCACAGGGATGAATATATTAAAAAAATGATTCAAACTTTTCCCCTTTTGTTTTTCATTTGTATTATGTGCTGTGGTGTGATAAAACATCCCGGGGCCAACTTGCAAGGCAATAAAGGAAACGGTGAGGGAGGGGAAGGCACCAATTCACGTGAGCAAGCCTACGCTCTGTGGGGATGGAGGCTACTGGCAAGCAGGGCTCACCAAACCCCAGGGAAGATGTGGTTACGGGTTCTGACCTGCCACCTGCTCCTTTTAAGGCCTCCGGCACCAAGCCTTAACAGTGCAGTAGGGCTGTGATCTGAGATGGTTAACTGGAGTTCCAGTCCAGTGCTCAAAGCTGTCCCTGGTGAAGCCTGACAGCTGCACCTCGCTATAGAGATTCAGTGCACAAGCACATCCCCATGGTGCTGCCCCAGGAGGAACAGAGAGACTCACCCAGTCCCCCACTCTCTGCAGGGACCCTGGCCATTGCAGTGAGGCATGGGAAGGTCTAGATCCAGCACAGTACAGAGCAAACTGGATCTGTGGGCAGTGTAGGTAGGTCTGTGGGTAGGAGAGGATCAGTGTGTGCCTCAGTGGTGCACGGCTCTGGGCTTGCCAGTCTTTCACTACGTGGGTGTGAATAAAGCCAGCTTAGGCAAAATGCTCTTTTGTACTAAATCCTGGACAGACCACCTGGAGCTGTGGTCAAGGACAGACCTTGGGGGCCTCCAAGCTTACTCCATGGAGTTCACCTCCCTTGCCCTGCCCAAGCTCACCGCCCTTGGCTCAGGCACAGGCTTAGAACCTCCAGTCCTTGCTTTGCTCCGCCTTTTCTGCTTCAGACAGCCTGGAGGCATTTTTTGCAGGGAGCTACAGGTCCCCCTGCTACAGAACACGGTTTGCAGCCAAGCCACAGGACACTGCATTTATGGAGAGAACCCAGGAACTGCTCTTGGCTTGATTCCCACCTTCCTTTGGGATGGAAGACCTCTACCAGTGATGGCTGGGTGGTGTATGGAGAAGGAAAAATCAGTATCTCCTCCATTTGGACAGACTTCTCTAAATTGCCCCATCCACTGAGAAGTCGCTTTCTGGCCACCTGGTGTTAAACATCACAACCTTTGCCTTCTCACACACCCCCATGCTACTGCTTCATTACTTTATCCATTACTGGTTATAGACACTAATAAATAATCCTATTTTCATTCCTACCATTGTTTAAGTGGTCATTAATTGTGGTTTATATGCTGTCTTTGTGTATTTGTGTACGATGGCTTCTTCATGATTCCTTGATTAACTCTGATTGATTGTGTATTTTAAAATCAATTAAAAGTTTCAACACTAAAAGGTAGAGTCTTTAGCAGTAATGCTCCGAGACATTGCCATTTATAACGGAGCTATTACAGTGCTGGGATCCATTAGCGTGGCAGGCTGTGATCTTTATCTTCCACATCCATGCAAAAACATACGGATGTGTGTCTGTATCGCTCACGTTTGAGTTATGTGACTGGAAGATGCTGTATGGTATGGGGAAGAGACAAGTTTGCTGGGCCACATAGGATGGGCTGGCTTTTGTGGACAGTGAGGGCTCACACACTCCCTCATGGGGTCCCAGGACCCCATCATTTCCTTCCTGGTGTGACAGCACTCTACATTCATTTTCTACTTGTCAAGAATTCAAATAATGTTTGCTAACACTGCTGGTAATGCTCTCAGCTGGATGGGGCCACAAAGAAGAACATGGGTCTCTCCTCATTGATGTTTTAGTGAATGTATCTGTGCCTTGGTGGGGTGGAGAAGAGGGGTAAGTGGCAGGATGGAGGTGGATGTGAAGGCATAGGTTTGTGGCAGCGCTGATGCACTGCTGATATGATGGAAGAGGAGAAAGGACAATCACCACGTGGGCACCAGAGCACGTGCTGGAGCACCAATCTTTCTCCCCTGCAACATCATGCCTGCATGATATCAGAAAATCATTCAGGTTGCAGAAGACCTTGAGATCATCAAATCCAACCAATAACCCTACTCTACCAAGTTCACCGCCAGACCAGATCTCTAAGCACCACATCTAAATGACCTTTAAACACATCCAGGGATGGTGACCCGACCCCCTCCCTCGGCAGCCTCTTCCAGTCCCTGACTACTCTGTCAGTGAAAAAAGTTTTCCTAAAGCCCAGCCCAACCCTCCCCTGGTGCAGCTTGGTGCCGGTCCCTCTTGTTCTATCATTAATGATCTGTGAGGAGAGACCAGTGCCCACCTCTCTACAATGTCCCTTCAGTAGTTGTAAAGGCAGCTCCTCATACTGCTGTTGTGCTGGTAAAAGCTGGGGGTCCAGCAGTAAAGCAGGAGAAAATGGGGTTAACCCTGCTCTGTTTCTGCCTTGTACTGTCAATCTGAGTTCTGCACCCCTGTGCCCCTGAGCATCTCTGCCCAATAATCTTCTCCCAGCCTGTGCGGTGCATTAGGGGTGAGGAAACCACACAGGAGATTTTGTGCAGGTGCTTGAGGAGGAGACAAACTCCCAAGAAGCCAGTGGGAAACTGGCTCCTTGATTCCCTACTTGTTCCCCCCATTCTCCTGGACGTCTGCTTGCTGCAACAAGCAGAGCAGAGCCCTCCCAGCCATCTGCCAGCTCAGGCAGATGATTCCCAGGCACTAATCTGCTCAGAGACATTTGTCACCCACCCCTCACCCAGCTGCCTGATGAAAAAATGCCCCAGTGCCCCTGGTGCAGCTGCTGGGAGCACCCACTCAGGGAAAGCACCGGTCTGGTTGAATGATGGGGGGACCGATTTGCGTAGCCCTGCAATGGGATTGCTCCGTCATATTAACTCAGCCGCTCGCACTGATGCTAATGAAATAAAGAAATATAACGGTTCCAGACTTTTAAACTTCTTACAGCTTGATTTGCATAATGGCCACTGCTACCCTGAACAGGAACGGATCTGTCGAAAAATGCTGTTCCAGTCCTCTATCATGCAGCTCAGTGGAAGGCGCCGATTGGCCCACGGGGGCTGTTTTTTGCTGATGGAGAGGAGTTTGCCTAGTGCCGAACATAAAAAGCTAAAATTAGGACGCAGTCCAATATTGTAAAAAAGAAATTGGTTAAAAGTTATAGATCAATAACTGTTAACGTGACTCTGTTTTTCAGACAGATTGTGTTTACTGCTGCTGGTGACGTGGAGGCAGGCTCCTTCCCTGGCTGAAGCAACCCTGCGGTTCCCCGCTTTGGAGTAGCCTACAGCTGCCAGTTGAGGTTCAGCTGTCCCAAACAACAGTGTGAAACCTCGTCTCCCTCCCCTGGACCACAAAAGGGTGATCAGGGCTGCACCCAAGCCAAGGCATCAGTCCCATCTCGATCTACCTGTGTGACCCTTGGCATCAGGCTATGAGGCCAGGAGTGATGCCAGCACTCTGGGAGCATCCCTGTGAGACAGATCATGACTCTCTCCTCAGTGCCACAGATCTCCACTCCCCAATGCCCTAGAGCAACACTACTTGATGCCTTAGATCATTACTCTTTGATTACCTCTGCTCCTCTATGCTCTAGATTACTGCTCCTTGATTATCTGTATCTCTGCCTTTGATGCCCTATATCTCTGCTTCTTGATTACCTACATCTCTGCTCCTGCATGCCCTAGATCTCCTTGATTATTCAGATCTCTGCTCTTTGATGCCCTAGATTTCTGCTCATCAGTGCCCCAGATCTCTCTCTGCTGCAATGACTGTGCCTCTCCCAGCAGACAACTCCTGCAGTGCTTCCAGCCATTTGAGAGCAAGTGGATGCTTTCTCCTGTGTGGGAGCAGAGTCTTGCTCTTGGCATGTCTGCTCCATCTGTAAAGTGGGGTTAGAACCTCTCCTCTCCATCATATGTTTTTACTCTACGGTGCCACATGGCAGGTACTGCCTTTCCCTATCATTGTGTGTTCAGGGTGCGCAGACCCAAATGTCCAGCAACAGTGATGGGGACAGGGGAGCACGTGAGAGCGGGGAGCTGGCTGAGCATCACAGGCCAGTGCAGCAATGGCTGTTCTGCCCCCAGCGACCTTGGTCTTGCCTCCCATAGCTCATTACAGCCTGCCTTTGATCACTTGCCTCTCCCCCTCTCTGTACTCAGAAATGCTGGAGAGATTTCCTGACTGATGTCATCAAAAAGGACATTTTTATTTCCAAAATATACAACGTAATTAGGTCTGCAAAGGGAGAGAGCAGCCAGTCCATAAAACCACCCACTCTGCGACAGTCACTGCTCCAACTCTGTGGGAACCAGCGACTAAAGACTCCCGGCCTGCAGTGGGAAGAGGACACTTTCCCAAATATTGGGAAAACTGCTCAGGCTCCAGACAAAAAGAGTTTCTTCCACTTCATGAGAAGGGTCTGGCGTGGAAATGCTCTTCCCTGGAAATGTACTTTGCTGAACTGAGACCCTGCTGCAAGCATGAACTGAATAGCCGCAACCAGCCACACAGAGACCCTCATGGAAACTATCACCACGTAAAAGCACCTTCTAAGGGTCAAACAGCCCATCATCCCCCAGCCTTGCTAACACACTTGCTGGACTGAGACGCCACCCAGCTTTCCAGGGTCTCTCCCTGCAGGCAGCTGGGCAGCTCCTTCCCATGGCATCCAGCTGCCAGCTGCAGGCAGGGGCTACCTGACAAACCCAGGTCCGGTCATTCCCATCTCCTCAGCTGACCCGTGAAACAGCTGACATCTTAAAAATTGATGGGGTTCGTTTCCTGCCTCCATGCACTTGCCTCTCTGCCACTGAAGCACCAGCTCTGCCATTACCAGCGACGTCCACATTAATTACTATCAGAACCCAAGTGCCTCTGCGTGTGCTCCCTTGCCTGGAGAGCCTGTCCCAGCGGTGACCTGCATTTCTCTCCCCTCGAGACCTTTCCTGTGACTGAGATTTCCAGTATTGCTGCCTGCAGGAGAATAAAGTTGACGCTGGGATAGCCCCAGAGGACAGGCAATCAGCGATAGGTTGTCTCTGGGTGAGGCTCAGAAGCTCACCTTGGGCATGGGTGATTCCGTACCCTCCCTCTCCCCCTGTCTTACTGATCCTGCCCCTTGTCTGGGCCTTGGGCTTTTCCACATTACATAAATGATTTTAATGTCTGTTGGGTGCAAAACACCAACTCCATGGCTGGGTGGTCCCTGGGAGCATCTAGAGTCCTCGTATTGAGTCACTTTAAATCTGAGCACTGGGTACCAGCCTGCAGCGTTTCACTACTGAACCCTTCTGAACAGAAACCTTCTGTTTCTGAGGGAAAAAAAT
Organism: Phoeniculus purpureus; assembly: GCA_028565055.1. Lineage (NCBI taxonomy): Eukaryota > Metazoa > Chordata > Aves > Bucerotiformes > Phoeniculidae > Phoeniculus > Phoeniculus purpureus. The sequence goes on from JAOXOE010031885.1 coordinate 6,461, forward strand.
CAAGTTATGGAAAAATGTTCAGCTCACTCTAAACATTGCTCCTGGGGGATAAGGACAGTCCATTCTGTTCTGCCTTTCATGCCCTGTGGACTGCAGAAAATGACAAATCTCATCTCTTTTGCATAAAGTGTTGTTTGTCTTCACACGTGAACGAGATGAAACACTAGAAATCATGAGGCAATGGGAGCCAGCACCTTAAAGGATCACCAACACTTAAAGCTTCTTCAGTGTGGGCTGAGGAGCACCCAACCTGGGTACAACACAGTCTAGACAAAGCCTGACCTGAAGTGTGCTTTGAGCACATGAACCAAAACCAGCGCCTGGAGGACACCAACAACTACAAGAGCACAAACCCTTCGTTCGGGATACTTCAGTCCTGTCGTTTAATGTTCATCTCAAAATCCCATGGGAAACACCAGACCTTACAGCAGCTCCCCAGAAAAAGGTCTGTGGATTACAGGGGGTCGTGAGCAGAACACAAGGAATCAGTGCTGCGTCAAGAGGCAGATGGTGCCCTGGGATGTACAAGCTGCTGTGTGGCCTATGAGACCCACAAAAATCATGCTTGTTGTCTGCTCAGGGATGGTGAGGGCTGTGCTGGAGTAGTTTCTGGTCCTGGCAGCTCCTATCAAAAAGGAGGTGGTGCTGCTGCAGGCAGCGCAGAGGAAATAGACTGATCAGAGGTCTACGAGACATGACCTGCAAAGAAAGATTGAAAGAACTGGGTTATTTAGCCTAAAAGAGATGATGGAAGAAGAGATGTGATAACAGTCTTCAAGTGCTTAAAAGGCTGCTGCCAAGGGGAAGAGAATAATCTGTTCTTTATGTCCATGGTGGACAGGACAAGAAATAATCGGCTTAAATTACAGCAAGAGAAATCAGGTTAGCCATCAGGACAAAAACGGCTCGTGGAGCATGGCAGTGGGTTACCTGGGAGGTGGAGAGGCTCTGCCAGAGCACACACGCTGCTTGAGTACAGGATGGCAAACACCCAAGGGGACAGGGGATGTGCAGGGGCAGGACTGTACCCTCTCCATGTCCCTGTGGTGACTCCAGCATGATGCCTGGTGCTCCTGGGTTGACCCAGGCGAGACCGTTGCTGCCACTGGCCAGATAAATCCCAGACACTTCAGGTTTTGAGAACTTCCAAGAGAACAAATACTGGGTTTGTGGTAGTTTGGGAGCACAAGCCAACACTTTGGGTTATTTGTCTTGCAGCAAAGAAATACTTCCAAATGGAGGGTCTTTTTCTTCCCATCTTTCAGCCACTCCATTGCAACAGAGTGGGACATCCCAGCCACGACACATGGGCAAGCTGAAAGGACACTGTCCAGATGAAACCTATTTGGTGATGTCCTTGCTGAAAGCATCAATGGAATCGAGGTTTCCCTTCCAAACAATTAGGTGGAGTTGAATCACCAGTGTCTGAGTGCATAGGCTGCCTTGAGATATTTTTCGATGAGCTCAGAAGATTGTTGCTACGAGAGGGGCAAAAACAAGACAAAAATAAGGGTTCCTTCGCACACTGGGTCGCAGCTGGTGGGCCAGCAGCCACCATGGCGGGGACACCAAGCTATCCGAGAGCAGCTCGCTCCACTTCCACCGGCCAGTGCCTGCACTGTGCTGCTGAGCACGCACATTTGGTCTAGAGATTACAAGATCCTGCCTTCTCGTGAGAAATCATTATTACTCCTCAAGTCCAAGAGCAATCCTTTATTTTAAAACCTGCCTCCTAATTCATTTTATATTTACCCATAAAATCTTGGCTGGGGTTTCTGAGAGTTGCAGTCTTTTGGAAAGGCCAAGTTTTAAAAGCAGCTGACTCAGCAGAAGCTGCCTTGGTTGAAGCGGTGCCTAGCGGAGTTTGTACCACTTGTGGGCAGGGCTGGAAACAAAGAGCCAGCAACTGGACTCTCCCTCAGCTTCATTTTCTCCACAGGCTCTTGGCGATGTGCAGCAAACCCTGCTGCTGACTGGCAGGGCTGGTGGAGTAGAGGAGAGCAGACAGGAGCTGGCAGACTCCCTGCTGTATATCCCAGATTGTGTTGACTTAAGTTTAATACAGCTGAGATGAGAGTAAGAAAAAATGAGAAAAAAAAAGAAAGAATAATGAAAAAGAAGGAAAACCCTGTAAGTGGTTAATTTTCAGCCTCACCACGCAGAATCATTCTCAAGGAGTGGACTGAGGATGCAACTAATACTTAGCTGCTTAAAATACCACTCTGGCTTCTCACAGGTTGCTCTGAGACAGTCAAGCACTGCCCAGGGGAAGATGGCCTGAGCTCCCTCCCATATTATGGAGGGGTGAACTGAGACTTGGACCCATTTTAACATAGCCCATGGTGCCAAGCATGCTTCTGCCTTTCCTTTCCCACACTGCAGTTGCCTTAGCTGTGCCTGTGCCCAGCTCTTGCACACAATGACAGCAGGTCTTGCTTCTTTGTGATCATGGGGTGGTGCTGTCTCAAGCAGGTGTTGCTTGGGAGAGGAATGTCTCTTCCACAGTGCTAGAGCCTGGGCTTTGTCCCCCCGGCTCTCCTCACCATCAAAGACCTGGAGCTGGAAGGAGAAGGTGGGTCACAGAGCATGGCCATGCTGCCATGCCAGTGTAGCACTGGGGACTGCAGTGGGATCCTGTCCCAGGTGGACTAAGGTTCCTTTGCTTCAAGGAAAAAGAATTTTAAGCTCAAAGGGAAAACAGAAGAGTGCTGAAAGTCAATCATCTTCTCACACCTTGGAAAGTGTCTGCTTCTGATGTCCTCACTGTTACGAGGCGTCTGAGTGACAGCCAGGCTATGAAATACAGCCAAGGCTTTTTGAATTGACAGCTCATTCCATGTACAATCAAAGCCCCAAAGACGGTCAGAGCTGCTTAGCCAGAGCAGGCTAATAGCTAAGTACACAGCAGAAACCTAATGAGAACACCAGTATCTCCTAACTCCAGCTCAATCAGAAAGCCAAGAACACAGAAGTGAGTCGATTCGTGTCCAACAGCCACAAGGAACGTGCCAGTGGAGATGCCCAGAAAGAATAATACCTTAAATTGGCAAGGCGGCAGCCTCATTCTTCAGCTCAAACAAGAGCTGGTCATCCATAATCCAGCAGATCAAAGACCAGTACCTCAGCTCCAGTGTTATCTCCACCTTTAAAGCACGGATGAGAATGCTTGAGATCTGCCGGCAGCCCCAACAGACGTGTCACCGCTGCCAAGAGCTGGACGATGATCCAGGGGTATGAGATACAATTAATTAATTACAACCAATGCTGGGAATCATAATTTGGATCATGGAAGTTCAAAGCTCCTCAAGTCCTCTGGAGAAGATGGTGAGGATGTGCCTCGGTAGTGATGATCATTGACCCGTTCAAGTTGGGTAGCCCCAAACCTGCGGTTTGTGCTTCCTACCCCTGGGGGCTGGAAGTGGGGAGCAGCTGGCACGAGGTAGTGACTTGGGGCCAGCTCTCACACAAGCCAAAGCGTGGTGCTCGGTGTGTCTGTGCGGCAGGGACGGGACACTGCTGTTCCCTTCTCCACGCACAGCGCACACCCAGTAACTCATGTGCAGTCCTGCCCACTTGCACGAGCACCCCGTCAGCTGTGCCTGTCAACACCAGCGGGGCTCTGCCACCACTGCGACAATCCCCACGAGAGAGCGAGGCGTTATCTTCGCCCTGCCTCTCACTGGCTGCCGCTGCGTGCACCAGGAGTGATCTGTGCTGGGAGACAGCTCTCCTCCAGGGTCACATCCTGCCTTCCCCTGTGCAAAGCGATGGGACTCCCGGCTGTCACAGGGTTCTCACACCCTTCCCAGGGGAACCACTAGGGTTTGCTAACCCTAGGGTGGCCCATGAAGTGATGGATGCAGGGACAGGAGCAGCAAGTCCCTGCTGAGGACCTTCTTGTAGGTTTTTTTGCCCCTTTTTCAGGGGAAATGGGGTGATTTGAACCCTGTGGGCCTCCGAGAGCTGCGGCAGTGTTATTCATGTAGCAGCTAATGGAGCTCACTCAATCCATAAAGATTTTAAGTCAGGGGTTTGATGTTAATTATGGACCAAAACATTTAATAGCCCGTTACATTTCCACGAGGCATTTTTTTAATTAAAAAATGATATATTGCACAAAAGGGGAGAAAAAGGGAGAGGAATAATTGAAGATTGTTTTATTTCAGAACGACCTGAGGCAGAGAAGGCAGCGAGGGGCCAGCGAGTCGGGGAACATGATGGTAGCACCATGAGTGACCTGGCAGTGCAGGAAGCTGGGGACAGGGCACCCTCATCCCACCAGGAGAAGGTGCCCTGGGAAAGGGAGAACAGCCCAGCCAGAGGCACCTTGGGCTGCATCAAAAGAAGTGTGGCCAGCAAATTAAGAGGGGTGATTCTGCCTTTCTACTGTGCCCTAGTGAGACCTCACCTGGAGTATTGTGTCCAGCTCCGGAGCCCCCAACACAAGAAGGACGAGGACCTGTTGGAGGGTGTTCAGAGGAGGTCATGAAAATGATCAGAGGGCTGGAGCACCTCTCTTATGAAGACAGGCTGACAGAGTTGGGGTTGTTCAGCCTGAAGAAGACTCGACTCTGGGGACACCTTGTAGGGACCTTCCAATCCCTGAAAGAGGCTGTCAGAAGACTGGGGAAGACTATTCACAAGGGCAGAGAACAAAAGGGTGAGAGGTCATGGTTTGAAGCTGGAAAAGGGCAGATTTAGGCTGGACGTGAGAAAAATGTTCTTTAGTCTGAGAGTGGAGGATCCCTGGAACAGGCTGCCTAGAGAGGTGGTAGAGACCCCATCCCTGGAGCCATTCAAGGTCAGGCTGGTTGGGGCTCTGGGCAATCTGTTCCAGTTAGAGATGTCCCTACTTCTGGTAGGTGGCTTGGACATGATAACCTTTGGGGGTCCCTTCCAACCCAACACATTCTCTGTCAATAGGACAGAGTCTAGATGGAGGCCTGTATCTAGTGGAGTCCCCCAAGGGTCAGTACTAGGACCAGTCCTATTCAATCTATTCATTGATGACTTGGATGAGGGATTAGGGTGCACTGTCAGAAAGTTAGCTGATGACACAAAGCTGAG